>JAADKR020069481.1:0-10996 GCA_011763505.2 Lythrypnus dalli | reverse complement strand
GTAATTTCAGTTTCTGAAAAGGCATTTTTCTCACATTGTGGCGATGACATCTCCACTTTAGGTACTCCTACAGACTTCAAACTTTTCAGTTTTGGACTTAACAATACATAGAAGGTTTTTTTTTTTTTTTTAACTCTTTAAATCCTAGATTGATTTATTGAGCTTTGAATTTCAAAAAAACTTCAAATATTCAAAATCCCCTCTGAAAAAGTCGTTACAATTAATATATCTACAAAATAAATCCATAAGGTTAAATTTAGCTCAATCCCTTGTTCAGATTTTGTCACAAAAATGATTGTCAGTTTTGGGAATTTTTAGGTTTAAATGCCTTATATTTATATAAAAACATAAAATGACAGAAAACGTGCAATATATTTATTCCTCACATTTATGTCAGTAATCTACAGCCAAAGTTTCACATTGATATTCCTACATGTAAAAAATAAATGAATGAGGTAGTGGGGTGTTCTTGGTGAACGATGATGAATTAGGGACATCTCTGTTTGGGAAGGGGTTTGTCTTTTAAGAACACTTGGTGAATTTGACCATTCTCCAGAAACTTTAAGAAGTTTACTTATGAACTTGGCCCAGTGTAATTCATCAGAGCTTAAATGTACTGCAGCCGACGAGCCAAAGCTGTGATTTGCATCTTGGCTCTGACTCCTTCATCTCCACGGGTCACTCTGGGCAGTGCACATCTGAATCTTGGAGGTGATCACAAGATTGTATTGCTCAGCCTGCATTTACATGTTGTCCAGTCGGCATTTACAATAAGAAAAATATGATTCATTAATTTATTCTGTGCTGCAGCTTTTACAGGGCTTTACAGCTGAAATAATATGTTTACATATACAGTACTGCATAAAAACCATTCCACACTCTACCAGTGAAATATTCAAAAAGAATCTTCTTCAGACGACTTCCTCTGAGTGTAAAAATGCATTCTGATGACAAAGATAAAGGTCTTTATGACTATGGAGTAAAATAAAACCAAAAAAAAATGAACACAGTCATAGTGTGGTAGTACAAATATTGTTTCAGAATCAATAGTTGAGTATGAACCACAAACTCTGGTATGGTATGAAAATGAAAGTTTCATTGTTGAGTTTTACATTTTACATTGGATTTCTACATTAATATTTGCAGACTACATTTAGCATAATGATGAATCAACTATTTGTCTGGAGCTCTCCAAGTTGGCAGCAGTGAGAACTACATAGTAGATACAGTATAAACTTTCATTTCGATCCAGCACTGTGGGTCAGTCATGAAAACATTTAGCAGTGGTTAAATTCCACACAGACTCTGATTTAGGGAGTGTAGTGTGTAATAAAGTCATGTCTGTGCTATATTGTATTTCTACCTTTAAAAAGCAACAAAACTGAAGAAGATTGTTGCTCTCTGCTCAGGTTGGATATGTGGCTCAGTGGTTGCTCAAGTCACATCACGTGGTATTGGTTTCTGGTATCAGGACCACATTAATGAGTATGAGTACAAGCACATGGCCCGATACTGGTATCTGTATTTGTGCATCCTTAACAATAAAAGAAATGAGTCATTGCATAAGCATACATAAGATTGAGCTAACAGAGCAACATTTGGGGAGTTATTGAGCCCGAGTAGTCAATCTGTCGGTGCTTGGCCATTTCCCAGACCTCATCAATGTTAAAGTGGCTCATTTGACTATTTTTAAAGCCTTCCATCACAAGTTTGATTGACATTTTGATTCTCCAGTGGATACACACCCCCCCCCCCCCCCCCCACACACACACACACACACACACACACAAACACTTATGGAATGTTAATACATGCAGCCCATCAAATATTTATTGAAAATTGAACCCCCAGATGCTCCTTCACTCACGACAAGCCCCAGCCATCAACGCGCCCATTCATCTCCCCTTAAACACCATTCATTCGGCGGCTGACAGACAGTAATGACTTCATCCTGCAGTGGTTCATGGGCTCCCATCACTGAGTGCCTGTCACCCACTACCACATCACTACAGCACCCAAGGGCCCCACACGAGAGCCAGGCAGAGCTCTGTGGTGTGTGAGGGCTTTAAAGATGGAAGACTGGAGTAGTTTTGCACTTCATTCACATTCACGCAGTTTTAAGTAATCCTCGGGTTAATCCTGTTTAATTTAGCTGTTTATTCTTCTATGGTTTCAGTGCTTAATTTTGTACTTAATTAAAATTGTGTTATTGCTTAAACCTGAAGCTGTCCTCTACATTTTTAAAACCCATACGCCAAATGTGTATCGATTCTGAGCCCTTCTGCCCTACAAGCATGTTTATGAGGCCGCACTGAATCCACAAACGACAATGTTTATCAAGACTTAAAGATCATTTTAAATGTGTTATTCCCATGGCTGTCAGTAGGAGGAGCTCCACACTAAAGCTGTGCTCAGAGTGAATGCTTCAGAGATGTCAAGGGCGTCTGGTTTACATGCAAAGTCTATGGTAGACTCATGGATAGGAGCATTGAGAAATCCCCGCCGTTGACGTTATCGAGCTAGGAAATCTGAACGTTTTGAAATTCACAGCTCATTGGCCAATCAGAAGCTTTCTCCAAAACATAGACATAGGAGCAGAGAACAGCCGCAAATGTAGACAGTGACGGATGATTAGTATCATTGTGGGTAACCAGAGTTAGACTGCAGCAGCTCACTTTTACAAAGACACACATCAAAATGTCTTTTTCCTAAACATCCAGAATTTAAAGTGGTGATAGGAGCTCACTTTAGTGGCTGGATCAGCGTTGAGAATGTGTCTGGGGCCATGGCAGAGAATTTCCATCAGGGAAGGCTACAGCCACTGGCTCTGATCTATCATATGAAAATAAGAAACAAACACTAATAAAGTCATCCTCGAGTTAGAAAAGAGGGAGTAGTTAGCTCCAAAATGGTGGTTATTTCTGGACAAGAGCTCTTTCCGCTGACCACACTTTGTAGACGTGCAACCAGAGCATCTTTTGTGCGTCTGAATTAAAAATGCACAGGCATTGATGATGGTTGACACAATTTCAAAGCCTCCAGTTCGTTCAGTCTAAACCCAATTGTTGGGTTTAGACCAAAGAGGCTTCTTGCAAAGACATTATTTAAAAAAAACATAAAATGCTCGGACACCAAAATAATCCATCCATATTCTTCCGCTTTATCCAGGGATGGGTCGCAAATTCAGCGATCTGAGCATGAATGCCCAGTGTTCCCTCTCCACGCACACCTCCAGCTCATCTCGGGGGACCCCAAGGCATTCCAGGGCCAGTGTAGAGACATAGTCCCTCCAGCGGTTCCTAGGGCCTCCTCCCGAGGGGACGACCAGGTGGCATCTGGAGCAGATGCCCGAGCCACCTCAGCTGGCTCCTCTCGACGTGAAGGAGCAGTGGTTCTACTCTGAGCTCCTCCCGAAATACTGAGCCCTTCGCCCTATCTCTAAGAGTAAGCCCAGCCACCCTGTGAATGAATCTCATTTCCACCGATTGTATCCGCAATCTCGTCCTTTCAGTCTCAACCCAGATTTTGTGACCATAGTTGAGAGTAAGAATGTACATCGACAGGGTAAATCGAGAGCTTTGCCTTTCGACTCAGCTCCTTCTTCACCACAATGGTCAGTCAGCTGGACAGTCGGATCGGTGCAGCGACTGCACCGATCCGACTGTTCATCTCATGCTCCATTTTTCCCTCACTTGTGAACAACAACCCGAGAGAGTTGAACTCCTTCACTTGAGGCAAACACTCTCCACCGACCCGGAGAGGGCAAGCCACCTTTTTCCCGTCGAGAACCATGGCCTCAGATTTAGAGGTGCTGATCCTCATCCTTCATACTCGGCTGCAAACCGTCCCAGTGCATGCTGGAGGTCATGATTTGATGAAGTAAAACTTATACACAGAACCGGTGACAAAAAACAGCCAAAATAATGTATTAATTTAAATAAAGTCAACTTTTAAGCTCCAAATGCATGATAACTTTCCTTTAAGGCAGTGGCTCTCAACTGGTGTGACAAGCCATGACTCAAATAACCATCAGATTTGACATCCTCCATCTTCGTTCCATTCACGTCCGTCCGACGGAGCAAATGTGTTCTATGTTAATGAATGAGAGCCGTTCCACATCTTTCGGAACTGCTCCGACCGTTAACATCGACGGACAAAGCAATAAAACTGGCAAAAAACAAACCTTTGAAAATGATTGCTCAACTGTTTTTGCATATTTGCATATATTTGTAATGCACACGTTGTTTAATGTCCAGATCACTTTATTGGTATCAAAAGTTAAAAAAGAAAAGCAAACCCTTTACGGTGTGCAGGGTGCGCACAACATTCTTACTCTTACAAAGGTTTTGCTGTTTTTTTGAGGATGATGCTGTGAAAGTCGACTCTTCCTAAAAATGGTTTCCGTTTGCAGAAAGAGCTGAGTCAGGCCATAGAGGCTCAGGCCAGTTCTGATGAGGTGGCGTTCTCCGACATGAGCGTGAAGAATGAGCGTACAGGTGCAGCCTATTTCACACACACAGAGGAAAGTGGGCTTCTCCACGTTACACTGTCTGACCAAGCAGAAAGTCCTACACCCCAGGGAGGGAAATGCATTTATTCACAGGCCGGTCCCGGGAACAAGTTCTGAAACAAACACAGTTTATCTAATGATGCAAACAGTTGGAAGGCTGGTAATGTCAAGGTGAAATGTCATAGTTTGCATTGTCACTTTGAGTATGTGTTTGTGGAGCTCCAGAGTAGATCATTTGACTTAAGGCAAGACACTCCAGGTGAATAGGAGTAAATAATAAATTAGAGGTATGAATTTGAAACCTTTACTGTACATTGTTGATATAAATATGAGAAAAATCGTATGTTTTTATATAACAATTAGGCATTTAATGAATAAAACTGGCTTAATTGTCTATATTTCCGACAATAAAATCTAAATAATGGAATCGAGCCAAGTTTACATTTACGGTTTTATTATTGTAAATTCTCTCTGACCATACATGAATAATGAGTTCTGCTGTGTACCATGAACCTCCATCCTGGAGGAGAACATCTTACCATAAGTGAAAGCTCTCAAGCTAAAAGTACGCTTGGAGCAGCAAGACAATGATCCAAAACAAATGAGTAGATCCACAAAATTTGTTTTGCAGAGCCCAAGTCAAAGTCCAGACAAAATAGTTTTATATATATATATATAATTTTTTCTTTGTCCCTTAGAAATCTTCACAGAGTTCAATACAGGGATGAGTCAGTGCACGCCGCCGCCCTCTACCAGATTAGACTTTTTAATAGTATCATTGAAATAAGGAGCAGGTAAATTTAATTGTTAGTTGGGGTCCAAATTCATTCTCAGGTTTAGTAACACATTTCTTCACAGGAATTAGATTATCGACACACAAATTTCATGGTTACTTTTTCCCGGGTCAGTGTCACAGAAATACAACTGAGGTGGAATTTCATGAATTTTATACGAATGCTTTACAATTAGATTTTTATTTTCACAAATGTCTGATGTATAAAGCTTACAATATATTAAAGAAGAACAAAACTATTTTTGTTCTACAACAACAAAGAAGGTGAGCAGGACCTGAACACAGCTTTTATCTAGCATATACTGTATGTGCATCATAGTGTATTATAGTTGTACAATCTGTGGAAAGGGACGCGGCGAAGTTGACAGCACCCTTTAGACCAGGGACCATGAATAAAAAGTCACTGAGGTCCGATTTGGAAAACAATTGTGACGCAAAAGGGTTAGGGTTAGGGTTAGGGCCCATAACATACAACAATTTCAAATACTGTATGTTCATCATTACATGGGAAGAGAGAGACTTGTGTGAGACTTGAGATGACTTGTGTATGAATATTTGTATGACTTGAGTATGAATATTTTGTGACCCTTATAGAACATAATGTCAGACCTGTCATGGTGCTCTTAAATCATCTTCTGCACATCCGTCGCCTGCCTCTGATGACTGATCGGTCCAGAGTATCTCCAGTGGATCCGGTCTTGGTGATAAATTGATTTTGCGAGCGGCTCTTGACTGCCCAGCCTGATTAAGGACTGTGATATTGACAGCGGCCTCATGTTTGTAATGCCAGTGTGAAATGCTCATGAAAGGTGACACTCGGCTGACAGCTGTGAAGAATGAAGCGTCTGATCGATGCTCGCGGCTGAGGAGGTGGAACAGATGTGATGCACCTGCTCTTTAGTGTAGTCTGGACTTCTAGAAGCCCCCTCAGCCTCTCCATCTCCTCCACCTTGCAGCAGAGGTGTTGTCGCTTAAAATCCGCAATGTTCTGTCTTCACTGCTATCTTCCAAACTTGAGTCTAAGAGCCAAGATTTCCATATGTAACACTTTCACTGCACACCACTCATTTGTCTGAGAGAACTTTTTTATAGCGTGTTTTAAGGGAGATATTGCAGACACTATGATTTTTTTTTTTTTTCATTCCATTCATTCAGGTTTTGGGCCACATTGGTCTCTTAATATATAATCAGACGAGAAACTAAATATTTAGTACATCCATCTGAAAAACCTTCAAAGTATCACAAGAGTACAAGACTAGACAGTTTGAAGTTTGCAGGAGCCACTGAAACTGATATATGGTCGCCACAATGTTAGGAAAATGCATGTTGAGAAAATGACTATTGAAATTTCTATTTGTCATGTAAATCTATGGAGACACATTGAATCAGTGCAATAATAAACATGTTATTGTGAAGATTATGTATTTTTGTGAAGAGTAGGTGAAAGTCTATATGTTAAGAGACCAAACTGAGACCAAAAACATTGACCTTGGCCTGCAGTATGTCCCCTTCAGCCGTCAGTGAAATCGATGGAGCAGGCACCACTGAAGCTGCTGTCTTTGTTGTCCATGTTGAAGGATGTGCTGACTTCAGACACACATGAGACCAGTCCAGGCCTGAACACCACGGCATAAATAAATGATCAGTGCAGGTGCTTTGTTGCTGATGTGGCTCTGTATGTAAAACTGGAGTAACTTTCTCTGGGACCAGTTGGTCCCCAGATCAGTCGGTCGAACCCGAGCTGGGACTCCTGCCTTTGTAAATAACACAGTGAGCATTGATTGGCCCTTCATTGAAAAAGGTCCAAAATCAGTCAAACAATTCATTTGTCCACATTATGTCCTATAGTGCACTATTTAGTTGTCATGACATTTTGTCCTGGTGTCTCAATGTCCAGAAGAAAAAAGTAGAACACTCAACAATCCCACAATGCATTCTGAAAAGCAGTGAGCAGGGATGGTAAAAAAAAAACCTTGAACACAAGGAAACAGTCCCAAAACATCATTATAACTCCGCCCTCTGACATACAGGAAGTCGGCCCTATTAGATTGAAATCCTGCAGATGATTTCGCTCACCGACGTTTTAGGAAACCAGTCCTAGGTTTTTTGGCAGAATGAGCTCATATTTAGCCAATACCATCTACAGACATGGGGCTACAACGATCAGCCGTTTTGTTTTTTTGTATAAGTGTCACGGTTTTTGCGTACTGCTCCGACAAAAAACACACCTTTTTCCCGTATATTTGACCACACCTTTCTGACACGCGCTCTATCCAATCACACTTCCCTTTGGGGGACATAAGGCCACCCACGGCCTGAACAGAATCAGTCTAATAAAGGTTCAGTGGTCATCACTATAGCGCCCCCTACCTATACCTTGAAAAGTGCAGTTTTGATGATTTGTTTGGCACCTTGCATGTACATTCTACACAATATACCAAACAAAAACAAAAAATTACACATATGCCATATTTTGTAAGATGTGGGCGGAGCCAAGGCAAATGTCTAACCAATAGCAGATTCTGTTCTATAATTTACACATGCTCTGCCCAATTTAGTTGAAAATGACATCATGCATACCCTAGATTAGCCCATTTAGATGACCACATTCATGACCCAGGCTTTAGTGCCCCCTGCTGAAATGTGTGAACTTATATATGGGGCTAAAAAATAAACGGTTTTACAGAAATGCCTGCAACTTTCCAGACAACTCTAGTAAGTGCTACTGCTCAAAAAACAAATCAGACTTATGCACGTATTCACTACGGAGAGTGGAACACATTACTCACATTAACTTAACAAGGAAATGTCTTTAAATGGCACCGATCAAAGTTGATCAGACCAATGCTGTACCACACAGATTCCAAAAAGGCCCCCAGGGGGTCATTAGAGGCATTACAGGGGGGCAATAATAAGTAATCTTTGGCTCTTCCCCAGTGGAGGAAGTCATAAATATCCAGGAAATGTTTCCTCACCTCACCATCCCTGACTAAGAAAAATCTTTCATTATTGAATGAAAGCACTTGTAAAGACTATGTGTATTTCATTTTCTTCTTCTTTCTTCTCTTTATTGAAAACAGACAACAAGATGAGCCTAGGGATGCATTTAATCTGAAGTATTATTCCACAACTGTGCACTCTTTTAAAAACTTTCCTGCTAAAGTAAATGAAACAGGGTGATAAAAACAAATCCTAAAATAGAGAGTTGTGTGGTGCAGGTGCGTGGCTAAAGCTGCAGTTATCCATCAGTGAGTGCAGTGCAGTGCAGTACACACACAGTACAGTGGAGTAAAGTACAGGTGGCTAAGTTTTCCAGAGTGCTGAGGTCAGACTCTTTTCTGCATCCACACAAACGGATAACGGGCTTTCACATCATTGGGTTTAAAACCACGAGGGAAAAGTGTGTTGTGCATTTAAGGTTGCATTATCAATACAATAAAAAGGCCTTTCACAGGCCTATTCATTCATCACATGTTTAAGGGAAGGCAACATTTTTGGATCAATTTTCAGGTTTTGGGCCAGTTTGGAGTGACATCTTGAGGTTCTTGAGGCTAACGCATATTGCTGTAGTTTAGTGCAGTGATCAATTTTCAGGTTTTGGGCCAGTTTGGAGTGACATCTTGAGGTTCTTGAGGCTAACGCATATTGCTGTAGTTTAGTGCAGGCGGGTGGCATTCTCGCTTCAGACTTTGCGCTCATGAGTGGGCTGGATGGCGCCGGAAAAAGGCCAGACAATTCATCATTACAAAATCTTGGAGGGACTGTTTTTTACTCATTTTTATACTTACAATCCACGTAGGAAGGTACAAAAAAAGGGTTTGACACTGAATAAGTTCAATTCAACCTTCATTACAGGCATCTATTTTTGGCAGTTTTGACCGGATCTGTTGGCCATATGACATAAAAAGTGCATCTAAAATAAACTTTAGGGCAGCAGTGGTTGGCATTGAGATGGTTCCACAGTTTTTGGATAGAAAGTGGCCAAATATAAAGCCATGAATGACGCACTGTTGATGATAATCCTGTCTCTAAAAACTTGGCTTCACGTGTACTGAAGCAAGGAGACTGTGGAATTTAGAGATTTTTTGGTTAAAAATTATCGTTAAGTTGTTATCTATTTCTTCTTTTAATGGCAAAATGAATAGGGGACTTACATTCAGTCGGATTACTGGATGTTTGCCCTATTCCAAAATGTCATGGTTCAATCCCCAAACTATGTACAGTGGCAATTTACTTTTCCTGCCTTACCTTCAGGCTTTATTGCAGATGTCATTGTACAGATGAAAAGCATTACATTTAAAGCAGGATTTGTGTGAAATGCTGCCGAGTCTGTTGTAAACTGTTGCTCTTGCCTTCCCTGAGCTGTCACATCTTCTTATTCCTGACTCATAATGGCACTAACAACATTATTTTCTCTGTGGGAGGCCGACACTGTCACGGTGCCTCCTTCATCTCCGCGAGTGAAATCCAGTTTGTGTCAGCTGATTATCTCCCGTCATGTCGTCTTGTTAAAGCCGAGCTGTTGCCTTGAGCGTCGTTTGTTTGCTCCGAGAGGACTTCACTTGTGTTTAATTAATTATCTTGTTATTTGTTCTTTGTCTTTGCAGAAACCTGGGGAAGTCTGGGCTGCGGGTGTCGTGCCTAGGACTTGGTAAGTGCAAAGATTTGGTAGTTCCCAAAGTAAATGTCCCAAACTGTCTCTTTCCGATGTTTATTTGGTGAGATTATGTCGCTGTCGAGCCAGAGTATATCAATAATCACCCCGACAGCGCGGCTCTTGTTTTTCCCCACGCTTCCATCCACAAATGTAACATGTTTTGTTTCATCATGTTGTACTTCTGAGATAACTCTGGAATCAAAATATGGACATTTCCTTTGTGGAAGACGGCAGCAGCACGAAAAGTCAGGGATATACAGCGTGTGTGGACATTACAAAACCTTAGGCAGGTTTTCTTCAAATGAGGTTTTTATTCCACTCTTGAACAGCATCTTACAGACACAAAATAGAACCAATGACAGGATGATGCTCTGAAAACAACAAAGTTTTTTGGCCGGGGTGGTATTCATTTCTAGATGTTAAATTGTATTTGTTCTAAGGATGCACAGCAAATTTCAATGGACTCCATGGTGCAATTACAATAAATATAAAAATAAAGATGATGATAATAATTTCCACTTTAGTCCTTCCTACAAACTCCAAACTTACCAGTCTTGGACTTAAGAACATTTTGAAGGTTTTTAAAGAGGCATTGTTTTTATGATGCCAGAGTTCGCTTTTGCTCAAACATAATTTTATTGTCTCGTTGCTTGGTCTTGCTTCTGTGACAATGACAATAAATTAATGAAAAATGAAAAGTTTATTATTTATTCCTAGCCTGAATTATTTATTGTTGAATGCCAAAATACAACACTAATTTCTCACTTCTCACAAAATTAAACAAACTAAACAAAATCCCCACTGAAAAAAAGGTTTTAATTAATATTCCAACAAAATAAAACTATACATTTAAATCTTGCTCGATCTATTTTTAGATTTTGACACTTTCATTTATTTTTTTATTTTTTTAATTCCATATATTTTATGAAAAAATAAAGACAAAAAAAAACATTACATTTTACACTGAAATGTATGTCAGTAATCTACAGCAGCAGGCTTCAAATGTATATTATATTATATTTAAATTCATATATAT
>JAADKR020069393.1:0-10997 GCA_011763505.2 Lythrypnus dalli | reverse complement strand
GAGGGATTTAAACGACAACTGAAACAACTCCCGCCCCCTCAGCCAATAGATCTTCCCCAGACTATATATCTGAAAGATATTAGTCTGACGCAGCCAGGCTACCGTGACACACCCTTACAACGGAATTGTGGGCCAAACACAACTATCTGGTAACACAAGTACCAGATAGTTTCCACAGCTCACTTCCTGGAGTGGTGACCACTCTGAAGTTTCATAATTGTCAGGTATAAAAATCCACAAAATGGTCTGATAGATAAGAAAAACAGCATAATCGAACTCTATTAGTGAGGTGTCTCTCACTAATCAGTGTTCGATTATGATGTTTTTCATGCATAACCAAAGAGCATTGTGATGACATTACAGATTTGTGAATGAGCAAGTAATATAACCAATGTCAATGTTTCAAAGTAAATTTCCAGCATGTTAATACTTAAGATGAGAGACAGTTGTGTAGTTGCGCTGTGCACTTATGTGAGCAATATGAATACATGGGTTGATTTGATAATAAGGGCAATAAAGAAGATAGCTTACCCTTCGACAAAAGAGTCCAGTTTTGCCAGCTCGTCT
The DNA here is from genome assembly GCA_011763505.2 of Lythrypnus dalli. Taxonomy (NCBI): domain Eukaryota; kingdom Metazoa; phylum Chordata; class Actinopteri; order Gobiiformes; family Gobiidae; genus Lythrypnus; species Lythrypnus dalli. The sequence goes on along the minus strand of JAADKR020069393.1, from coordinate 10,430 downwards.
GAGAGTCCCACCAGAACGTCTAGGGTCCCCACCTGACAAAAGTCAAACGTCAGCACATTAGACTTCATTAACTAAGTGTTTTTTCAGCTGGGTCGATTGGAGCTTGCTCAGTGCACATCAACTTCAGATACAAGGGGCCCAACGTGATAAGGGGGGCACACCTTTTTTGTCAATATCCACTCGAGCATACCTACATTTTTCTAGAGTGCGGCTAGTACCAAGGTCAGCCGGTTTATGTGGCCACCAGCACTGACAAGACTGGGATCAGTGCAGCTCCTCATTTGGATGAAAATTTCAACGAATATCAACAGCAGATGTGCTTAAAACCAGCTTTCCGTATAAATATTTGGCGTATAATTGACAGTGGATGGTTTAACTTGAGCTTCATTAAGATTGTCATGTATTGGGAAGGGCGTTTTGTAAATATTAAGTTGTTCAAGATATGTTTGTAAAGTCGTCTGCAGATCACCACACTCCTTGTGACTGGCATGCATTGTAATGTGGAATTGTTACCTTCAGGTCTGGGATGCTGAACTTGTGGTTGGTAGACAGAACGTTGGGCCTCGTTGTAGCTGCCATCATTTTGTCCCATGTTTGCTGACAAGTCTTTTCTCCAGGAGCAGAGATCAACCAAAACTCAGTCATGATTGTAGAACCTGTGCAGCTTAGAAGGACTGGAATATAAGTCTTGTTAGACCAAGAAAAGTGGACTAAACAATACAATAACAAAGCACTAAGCAAAATCCCTTTTACCACTTGCTACAAGTGTCCCCTGACTCCTTCAAAGTGTTGCCATTTAATGTGAATGTGTGAAAACTGAGGCCAACCACATGGGCAATAATCTTTAGATGGTTATTTCTGTACTGTAGAGAAATTGCGTTGTGCAGACATGCAAAGCTGTTACTACAGAGCTATGTTTCACGAAATACTAACATTAATGGACAATTATCATATTTAAGGTCAAGCAAACCTAGCTTCGATTGTAGCCACCGTTAGCATCACAGCTCTATTATTAATACGATATTGTTTTGTGGTTTCAATTAAAATGATCACCAACCTCTTTATGAGAAAACCAGTGAAGATAAGTCTGCTTGTGTGGAGTAAATATCTAAGAGAAGATCATAGTGACAACTAGACAGAGTTCGTGAGGTTTCCTGACAGCAGCATCAGAGTCAGCTGATCCTCTCCTGCAAAGAGGAAGCGGAAAACCTCAGTCAAGTAAGACCAAGCGCTTCACAATGACCCCTGCTGGCCATAAGCAGTATGGCGACATGAGGACATACAGTACACACCTTTGTTAGAGACCGTTTTTATTTCAGTGGATTAGAACTATATAGTACGGAGCCCCAGACGTGACATGGGGAAAAAACTACCTCGTGCGCACGAGATAGTTAAAGCGTTAATGCATTTTTCTCAGTTGGAAGTCGGAAGTTTCTCAGTTCCCAACCGCCCTGAACGCACCATTAGCCAATCGTATTGGTTTTACCTGATGACATTTGTCTAAAGCTACATCGAAAGAGAGCTTCACGTCTGCTGCCATCTTAAATACAGAAGCATAAAAAAACTACAAGTTCAGAGAGTAGAAGGCATCTGCTTGTCCCTCCCTGCTCTGTGATTGGATCCCCGAAAACTGTGATTTCGTCGTCCAACTCTCCAGACCGCTTGTCAGAGAGTAATGAAATGCAGCGTGAGAAGCGGTGGGTGTTCCCAGGCTATAATTCCGGTGCATTTACAGAAATGTTTATTAATGTACAGTGTCCTTGCCAAATAAAATAAAATAAAAATAATGGTTTGACAAGGATTTACTAAATAAACTTTTTTAGTTACCATTTTATTACAAATGTTCAACTATAGTCATATACTTTGCTGTGTATTAAGAGTTTGGCAGTGAGGTACTTGGGACCTTTAAAATAAATCTTAAAATTAATTACTTTTTGCTGTGTATGATTCTTGCATTATAGCCTTTTACTAAATGTATTGAACAACACTAAATAGCCATTTTCTTGTTCTTCAGGTGTACAACAACTATCCCAAGGACCTAGGGGCAGCTCTTTACAGGAAATCGTTTGACTTCAACTCCGAGCCACCTTGGGATCCTAGCTGATAGTGGACGAGTTCTTCTCCGAACTCATCAGCTATTGTTTGTTTGATTGTTGGCTGTAATTGATGGTAAAGTGCGTGAAACTCATGGCCCAGACTCCGTGTTTATCAGGAGGCTTTTCAGAAGAATAGCCATTTTCCACTAAGTTGTCCCAATGCTCTAGTGCTCTGCACTCTGACTGGTGGTTGCTGACTGAAAAAGGGCTTTTGAATTGTGCACACAGTGTTTTTATGTCAGTAGTAAACCATACATACAGTAAATGTAATGAGAGTAATGAAATGTCCAGAGCAGATAATGAGTGGGTTTACTATAATTTCCTCTGTAAATCAACTTCAGCAATATTGTTTGGAGGAATAATTTTAAGGTCTTTGCTCTAAATAAGTCTATTAGTATGCCAAAGGGTTAGGGTATAGGCGTATGAATATAAGGCATAGGAATGTTTTTCTTTTGGCTCATTTTAGTAAGTTTTTTTGTTGTTTGTTGCAGTTTTTTCAGTGTTTTCTTTCTATTCCCTATTTATATGATGCTGATTCCCTTCTGATTGACGTTTATAGTTTGACGCTGTGGCCTAGGACTCAAGGGCTCGAGAGGGAGTGAGCGTGAGTACTTTGGACCAGCCATATTCTTTATGCATGTCGCTGTCGGGTTAATGGAAAACGGTTGAGAGGATGAAAGGCATTGCAGAATAATCAACAGTACTCTATTGGCCTCTTGGATGGAGGCACAGCCCTCTCTGATGTTATTGACAATAATATTTATGAGCAAACCCTTGTAAGACATTTTATTTTTACTGTTTTATCGTACAAATTAATGTTAATATTTTGGTATTTGGCACTGCTAAATTTTTCTTGCAGTCCAAGAAGAATGCTTTTTTGTCGCTGATCTGAGTTTTGGTGAAACAGCATGTCCTCTGGCAAACCCACATGGCACTGATTTGTCCCTTTTACCCTGTCAGATGCAACAGTAGCCCAGCTGTTATTGAGGTCCTAGCAGCACTTGGTACGGGCTTCCTGTGTGCCAGGAAGTGTGTGTGTGCCTGTGTGTTAATCTTCATCTAATTCTTTCTTGGTCCTAATGTTTTCATGTCTCCTTGGATCAGACTATTATTTATTATTATGGATTATTTACTAGTGATATCAAAGTTTGTTGTCATGCTCATAGTTCTCTACACATGCGGGATCCGCCATTGCAGGCCCCCTGTCTGATTCTGTCAGCTCTGACGGTTCCTGCACACCGCAAGTTCGAGCGCGTTCGGGTCGGGGTCCTCTGGGGCTTCCCTCCCGATACCATGGGAAGCGAAACCGAGAGTCTCTGCCAAGTGCAATGCCACGGGGAGCCACCGCTAGGACCCCGCTCCCCCGACCCACGCGAGGGTCTCTCTGGTGGACATGTTTTCTCCAAGTCCTGAGCAAGAGCTTCTCCGGCCCAGAGGGTTCTCACTCCATAAAGCGCAGTTAGGCTGCGGTGCTGGCTTCAACCTCCACAGCCTCGGCCCCGGGCGCAGTCCACAGGGCTACGGTTCCCTTTCAGCTGCGCACTCCTCCCGGGGTGTCTGCACACAGTAAATCCACGTCGCACACAAAAAATACCTGAGAATAACTGATAGACAGTGTCGGGCCATCTCAGGCTGTGCTTCCCTCTCCCTCGGCCTGAGAGGCTCTGGACAAAGGCAGAGACAGGTGCGTGCTGTGGTCATCCTGACTGTATTCACTACAAAGTCCACGGGAAAGACGCGCTCTGTAGACCTTTCGAAGTGTGTGTTTTACTGTCAGCTGAATTACACTGCGGTATAAACAGGCGAGACAGAGAATGCTGTCGCGCTCTTGTCTTCATCCAAAATATTGTTCAAAAACAGAAAGTTTAGAGGTGTGCATGCACTTTAAAGTGGCTTTAGAGACTTTATGGTAAATGGCAATTTATATAGCTCTTTTCCACCTACAGTAGGCACTGTAGCAACCACTCACCCCAGTGTGCACAGACACTGGAGGCAATGAGGGTGAATTGTCTTGCCCAAGGACACAACGACAGTATGCACCTGCATACATGCATGGGGTTCGAACCGCCAACCTTACGATTATAAGACGACGTGCTCTACCATCTGCGCCACTGCCACCCCAACTCAATTCACTTTGTATTTACTTTTCATTTTGGCTTCTGTCCTCACACTACAGTCTCATTGAGCTACAGCCTGGGAATAAGACAAAAAAAATCTTTGTTTATTTATCCTATTTATTGCACAGTTTGGTTTATATTTTATTCCACAAATCATTAAATAATAACCTGTTTTTAAACATATGATAATAAAGCTTGCCAAATTGTAGAACACTAACATGTATTTTAGCAGGGCTGTCACTCTGCTTCAGCTGAATGGGGCCCAGAGGATTAGGCTGCCTTTTAACCAATGAGTTTGGTTCACAATTGTTACAATTCATGCAGTGTTTTTCAACCACCATTGAAAAACACAGTGTCTCTCCTTGATGTTTAATTTCAGAAAGCCATTTTATATAAAATTAAATAAAAAGCCTCAACTGTCTGTAAAACACTGAATATTTGTAACAACTATGAAATATTAGGCTTCTGTAAGACCGTAGTGCCACAGGCTTATGGAGGAATGCAGGCTAAATTGAGACCATCTGAATTGATGCAAAAAGTCCTGCTTTTAGTCACTGATGAAAACTGTAGTCAACTCAGATGGCATCAACTAATTAGTGACTGGGGGGGGGGGGGGGGGTAAATATGCATGCTTTGACTACTATCTGTTTCTTCTGCAGATGCCACATTTCTGCCTCCTTTGACGACCATGTGTACATTCATGCCATTTCAGATGCTCGTTGTGTTTTTGACATGGGTGTAAGTAAAGTTAAAATGTCTGTTATTTAATTACTTATCTTTCATTATAATTAAGCAAATGGGAAAAGTATCTGGGAACATTTTACTTATTAATCATATCAGGGATTTTTATCCAACCACCATTGGATGCTGTTATGGAAGGTCATATGAAGGTCCTGGATATCATCGGCAGTTCAGAGATTCAACTGGATAAAGTTAGTATATTATTTATGGCTTCAAAAAATGTAAACAAGCTATCCTGAAATGCCTTTTCTAGGTCAAAAATGCAATCATATCAATGGTAGAGCTCTACTTCCCTCCTTCTTCTGGAGTTTCCCTCATTGCTGAACCAGGCAGCTATTTTATTTCCTCAGCTTTCACTTTGGCTGTCAATATAGTTTCAATAGTTTCAAGAAAGATGGTGGCTCGAGACCAGAGAGACAATGAACATGGCAAGTTACAAATTATTATTTGTATTGCATAATTGAAATAGTCTATTAACATTAAGATTGAGGGCTTGCCCTCTCCGGGTCGGTGGAGAGTCCTTGCCTCAAGTGGAGGAGTTCAATTATCTCGGGTTGTTGTTCACGAGTGAGGGTAGGATGGAGCGTGAGATCAACAGGCGGATCGGTGTGGCGTCTGCGGTGATGCAGTCGCTGTATCGGACCGCTGTGGTGAAGAAGGAGCTGAGTCGAAAGGCAAAGCTCTCGATTTACGTTCCCACTCTCATCTATGGCCACGAGATTTGGGTAGTGACCGAAAGGACAAGATGGCGCATACAAGCGGTGGAAATGAGATTCCTTCGCAGGGTGGCTGGACTCACCCTTAGGGATAGGGTGAGGAGCTCAGTCATCCGGGAGGGGCTCGGAGTAGAACCGCTGCTCCTTCACGTCGGGAGGAGCCAGCTGAGGTGGCTCGGGCATCTGTTTCGGATGTCACCTGGTCGCCTCCCTCAGGAGGTGTTCCAGGCATGTCCCCTCGGGAGAAGGCCCCGGGGAAGACCTAGGACACGCTGGAGGGACTATGGCTCTTCGCTGGCCTTGGAATGCCTTGGGGTCCCCCGAGATGAGCTGGAGGAGGTTTGCGTGGATCGGGAACACTGGGCATCCTTGCTCCGATCGCTGCCCCCGCGACCCGGCCCCGGATGAAGCGGAAGAAAATGGATGGATGGATATTAACACTAAGTTACCTCCTTCCTCCACAGATGACCCTTCTCCAAATGATGAGCCAGCTTTCCAGTATTATGTAAATGAGGGTATCTATGGACCATTTGCTAGAAAACTTACTGAAACACTGATTGCCACACCATCTGTTCACAAGGTAAAATACTATATGTTTTTACATTAATTGTCCTAAATATATATTGGCAGCAAAGGTAAATATGAGATCAGAATAATGTAGACATTTTTAATTTTTTATTTAATCTTGTCAACATTTGTCAAAACTATTTACAAAAATATGCCACTGTTTCCTGCATTCAGTTAAAACAAAGTTCAACTTTATGCACTGATCTTTACAACTACAACTATGTTGAACTCGTCTGCACTAGAGCACAGCCCTCGATGCCCCAGCGTTCAGCAGCAATCTGTGGGGTCCGTCTGGAGATGAAATGGACCAGAATGTGGAGAGCTGTCTGTTGCCAGAGCTCAATATTGGAGACTGGCTCTTGTACACCAATGCTGGGGCATATAGTTTGGGTCAGCCAGTTTGCACTGAACTGCATGACTCTTCAACCCCTCTTGTATTTTATGTCATCTCCAGATAGTGGTAAGATAAACCTTGATGTATCAATTCATCCAAGTTATTTTTTGCTTGTGTATGACAGTTTGTTGGATTGTGAAATAGAACCCACGAAGCACTAAGTCGCTGCATTTGTCAGATGCAGATTTTTCCCCCTTGTCCTCCTTTTGTACTTTTTTATTATTTGTAACTTCATGAGGCAACCTGAAGTATACATTTAAGGGTGTTCATTAAAATCAAACTGGTTTACAGCCATTTCAGCTACTTAATCACTTGCTGGTTGTGTATATGGAAACACCAGAGCAATATGAACACTGTCATTAACACCTGTGTCTGCATAACTTTTATAAATGTGGGCCTATATCTTTACAATTGTGAGATAACAGCCAGTGTTTTTCTGATTTTGTTTGTGTTGTAAAGACAAAAGTTTTTATATTTTGCTAATAAATTAACAAACATCAGCTGAAACTCTTATATCGTTTACTCGTATAGGTTGTAATGAAGGACTCTAGTGTCACCCAGGAAACTACACTGAAGAATTTCTCCTTGATTCCTTACTTCTTGAATTCCTGCCAGACAGCAGCTGCACTCTGTCCCAGCTTAGCAGTCACCCCATATCAAGATGGCACCTAACCCTTGTTGTCAATTAACTTTCTCTGATCTACATTCCACAGTTCGTTGTGAAAAACCAATAGTGCAGGGGTACAGAGGTATCATCATCAAAGTACTCATTTTGTTCATCGAACATAATGCTTTCTGATGGTGTGTGAACTATAAAACTGTGTTAGCAGGTCAGTGTTCACTCTTGAACGAGTGGTTTGGTTTTTTTTTCAAAGTGTTGACTGCCTTTGCTGACTGTCATTTTCAGCAAATGACAAGTACCGGTAGTTGCTTTTGCCAAAGTGTATTACCAGTAAGTGATTTAGACTGACAAAAGAAAGTGTTGGATGGATTCTGAAAAGACTTTGACCTCACACCTTTTTGCTTTGTGTTGATATTTAGATTGTTGTTGTGCGTACATGTGTACAAACAAACAGTATTAGTGAAACGTCTATGGGCATGTTAAATATTTATGGCAATATCCTGTTGTAGCTTCTGCTTGTGCAAAAGAGGTACCAGTAATAAACAACTGACCAAACTGACAAACAACTTGAATTCTTCTCCCTTCAAATTTACACTTCACTCACGGCCAGATGGGCAGCAAATTTGTGTGTAAATGATTCACTACAGGAAGGAAAAGCAAACTGTAGATGGAACAGCACCATGAATGCAACTGATTGCAACCCCCATGGAAAAATAAATGATACAAAAGTTGTCCAAAACTAAGTATCTCTAGAATAAGCGTTTTCTTCTTAATAACTCAAAATCTCAACTTCATCAGTTTCTACTTCAAATGGAAATAATAATGGAACAAAATAAAATAAATTAATTGTTCATGTTTTGTCTGCATTCTATCCACCTCTTAGCCTAGAAACTAGACGCCCCCTAACGGCAGCAAATAGTTTTTGCCTGCCATTGTTGGGTCTAGCGGCCATAGACAGAAAAAAACAGAAACTGGGCCAGGCCAATCAAATTGCTCCTTTTTACTTTTTTAAATATAAACAAATGCCACTGTTGCATTCCAAAATGTAAACCTTTTTTTTCGTCGTAGCGCTGTCCAATAGCAGCCGAGGGATTTGAATGACAACCGTAGCTCCCGCCCCCTCAGCCAATAGATGTTCCCCAGACTATACATCTGAAAGATATTAGTCTGACGTAGCCAGGCTAGGTCAAACTCATATTTTGGGTCAATTTGGTTTCTTAACATATAAACTTTCCCCTGGAAAAAAACAAAACAAAAAACATTGACTTTAAATTGGATTGTTTGGATTTATTCTACACATACATAAAACTTGGGTTGGTTGTGAATTTTCAGGGGCTCCGGCTTCAGCTTTTAAGATGTACAGTGAACAGTAAGATGTTTGTGTTTTTGGAAGTACTGATAAAATTAATGTCGCAGAATTCCCATACAAATGAAACGCACAGGAGAAATAAAGACAGACAAAACGTTTATTTTGAAAAAACACTTGAAGTCACAGTGGTAAACTGTTTTTCTTGTTAATATTCCTTGCAACTTGATGCGGAGGGCTCCAGCAGCTTCTTGCGGAAAAGTATGCATTGGGTCTTGGTAACCGCAGCCGGAGATCTCCACAGTTGCTATGAGAGGTTTATTTCTTTTTAATGGCTTAGATTCATTGCGGAGCGCAGACCTGTGCCCTGCAATGGTAAGACCAGAGTCAGTGTGAGCCTGCCGTTAGAGTGGAGACAGAATTCTGTTACCTTTGCAGTGCTGTCATTTACTCTTTAAAGTGGAGACGGAACTCTGTTACTTTGAGGCATTGTCATTTAGTCTTTGGAGTGGAGACGAAATTCTGATACCTTTCTAGTGCTGTCATTTAGCCTTTAGAGTGGAGTCATATATCTGTTACCTTTGCAGACGCTAGTTGGTGCAAGGCCGTAATATGCAATAAGTCTACAATTTATTATTATTTTTACAAAGGAGATATTATATAAGTAAATATTAGTACAAAAGCTAAATGTATTGGGATGTGAGCCCATGTTCGATATTTATATATTTTTTGTTTCTATACACAATGAAATTTTAATTGTCAAACAAAGCAATGAGCGCCTTAAATGATCAAGTAGAAGATCTGTACTGCTAATAAAGATGAGGAAATGAGATCCGTGCCTGGAGTAGTGAGGGAGGAAGGGAAGGAGGGGAGGAGGGCGAGGCGCCGTGCTGTGGTCCCTTAAGTGTTGAATAAACACGCTGGTTTAGGCAAATGGCTCGCGATAAATGTTTAATATGATAAGTCCATAAAGACGCTGAAATGAGTCTGGAGTATTCAAATGAGCTCAGCGGCTGTAGCGAGAGAGAGAGAGAGAGGGAAGAGAGAGAGGAGAGAGAAAGAGGGAGGGAAGAGAGTGGAATATAAGGAAAGGAAGGAGAGAGAGAGAGGAAAGGGAGGAAAGAGGAGAGAGAGGAGAGAGAAAGAGGGAGGGAAGAGCGGGGAATATAAAGAGAGGAAGGAGAGAGAGGAGAGGAAGGGAAGGGGAGAGAGAGAAAGAGGGAAGGATTATAGGATAATATAAAGAGAGGAAGGAGGGAGAGGAGAGGGAGGGAAGAGGAGAGAAAGGAGAGAGAAAGAGGGAGGGAAGAGAGGTGAATATAAAGAGAGGAAGGAGAGAAAGGGGGCAAGAGGGAAGGAGAGGTGGGAGAGACAGTGAGAAGGGTAGGAGAAAGGAGTAAGAAGCATACAATGGAAAGTGGGGCTATGGAGAGATACTGCAGGTGAATATGGAAAAAAATGAAATCAATTTGAAACTTCTGCTGTAAATTGCTGGAATAAATGAGGAAACAAAATAATATTGCAAGTTTTCCGTCATTTTATTTTTTCTTGTATAAATAAGTCATTTTAGGTGTAAAAATGGCCAAAAATGCCCTATATTTTCAGAGACAAAATCTAAAGAATGGACTGTTCCAGGTATAAATCTAGTTTTAGTTTGTTTGAATATTAGTTACAAATAGCCTGGTCATGCCCATGCCCCGCCTCCCGCTGCACTTCATTTATCTCTGAGACGTGGCCTGGATACCAGCTAACGATGCTACATGTAGCATGCCAGGATCCTCGGCAGAGCAGAGCGGGACTAGCCAATCACAGAGCAGGGCGGGACAAGCCAATCACAGAGCAGGGCGGGACTAGCCGATGACGCTCCGGGG
>JAADKR020069300.1:0-10998 GCA_011763505.2 Lythrypnus dalli | reverse complement strand
AGCCCGCAGAGCTCTCACATCCACGCTCTCGTCCTGACAACACAGTCACAGAGTTAGAGATAGGACACAGTAACCATAGCAACATCCTAGGGTAACGACTGTTTCCTGTCAGAGTTTTTTTCCTATGGAGAGCAGACCGTACGGACATTTTGGGCAAAAAAAAACAACAACTTGATATTAGCACTATTTTAATATTTTAATGAACATGGGCATTGAGTGGTTAGCATGACATCTTTATTTTCCATCACCCTGGCATTGATGACGCTCCAAGATCATTTGTTTTCTCCACTGACAGACGATGAGATAAGATGAGAAAATTACCAGAAAATTAGCAGAAACCTGAGAAAACAAATTATAGAGGTCACAGTGATGGAAAGTAAATGTGCCATACTAACCACCAATAGCCTGACGTTTATTCATGTTTATTTTAAATTTAGAGGGGACATATAGTGCAAAATCAACTTTTTGGGGCTTTAAACCAAGTTATGTTCTTGCCTCCTCATCAACACCAGACCTGGAGTAGTATTCCACTTCATTCACCCAGTATTGAGTAATCCTCGAGATAATCCTGTTATTTTAGACATTTCTTCTGCGATTCCGCACATTGTTTTGTACTTGATCTAAATGATTGCATCATTGTGAAGACCTGACTTGTTTAGGAAACCTTTTCAATGCCTTTAATTTAATATTATATTGCTTCTGAGCTGCTCTGCCCACAAAGTGTTTTTGACATGACTTGCTGAAGCCCCAAACAACAGGAGCAGAATCAGAAATCGAAACTGTAGGTTATATTTTTAATGTGCTTTTGTAAGTATTTTTAAATTTGTATTCTGCAAGTCTTCCTCAACTTCAACCGCTTGCACTGACCTGACAAAAGTTCATTCTTACATAGACATTATTTCAAATTAGAAAATGTAAAATATTATTGCTCAGGCACCAAAATACTGGTTTTATGGCTATTTTTAGGCTCCATATGCATGTCAAGGGGGACCAAATTTTGGTCCCCATTTTAAGTCCCCCATTTAAGTGAACAGAGCATTGAAATGTGCCATCTGTAGCAGCAGATTTATCAGAGAGTGGTTGTTGCTGATGTGCTGGAGGTGAAGGTCTTACCTGATGCTGATGGTTGAGTCCCAGGGGCCTCGGGGCTCCACACTGCTCTACACTGCTCTACACTGCTTTATACAGTTCTACACTGCTCTACACTGCTCCACACTGCTCTACACAGCTCTACACAGCTCTACACAACTCTACACTGCTTTATACAGCTCTACACTGTTCTACACTGTTCTATGGGGCAGGAAGCGTGCAGCCTCCACGACACCCACGTTTCCTCTCTCCTCTTTTCTCACACACACGACATTCCTGTCTTCTTCTTTCTCTCTTACTCTTCATTCTGTCTCTCTCTTCTCTATCTCTCTCATCCCTCCCTCACTCTACCTTTTCTTTCTCTATTTCTCCCTCTTTCTTTTATTTATTTTCTGTCTTTCAGCTCTCACTCTTTTTTCTCTTGCTTTGTCTCATTGCCTCTCTCCTCTTTGTCTCCTTTCACTTCTCTTCAGTCTCCCTCTCTGTGCTTCTTAGATCCACATTGTGTTAGTAATTCATTTTTATTCAGTAGTAGTGGTTCTGTGTAGTTGCATACTTGTTGCCAGCAGGGGGCATGGAAGCATACCTTTTTGCTTTTTTCAGTGAAAGGATATATTTAGTGCCATGACTCGCTAAAAATGGATGGAAGTGAAACTACATTAATTGAATCATTACCAGACTAAATGACAAGTGAGATTTACTCTGCAAAAAGGGCCATTCTCAAAATATGAAAAATGCATGCTTTGGGGTGAAAAGGTCCAATTTGAAGTGAAGTGATCAGACTTTTGCATTTACCAAGATTTCTTAAAACAAAACAAACAATATTAAAATTGATGAAAATCTTGTTTTGACCTTTAATACACTTGCTTAAAGTATTTCCTTAAAGATTTTAAATCTTATTTTGAGCAAATGTATGCTTGGTTTTAGTAAATATTGTTAAAGATTTAGGTGCAGATTTAGTCAACACTGTCTCGGTCAGAATGTGTCGTGATTTGCAGGAAATGTGCTTTGTGAGAGCTAGAAACGAGTCAGAAGTTCTACCTCTGACTTTGTAAACAGGATTACTCAGGATTATTCAGACAGTGCAGCTTTAAATGTAGCACATATTCTGCTTTCAGATTGGAACCAAAGCCAACACTGCAAAAATAAATCAAATAAATAAATAAATAATATCTGTAGATGCCAGAATCAGTGAATAGTAAGACAGTTGTTGTTGTTGTTGTTGTTTATTTTGCTTTCAATATTATTTGTGTCTTAATCAATACTTTCTGGTGTGAATTTAAGGTCTTAAATAAGGTCTTAAATTTAAACTACAAATGAGCCTAGGTCTGTGCCTAACCCTTAATAAGCAATATTTACTGAAATCATGAATAGATTTGCTCAAAATATGATTTCAAATCATTAAATAAATACTTAAAACTAGTGTATAAAAGCTTTAAACAAGATTTTCAGCCTTTAGAAGATTGTCTTGTTTTAATAAATCTTGGTAAGTGCAAAAGTCTGACTGCACTGGCAGATCATTTTACTTCATATTAGACATTTATACCCCAAAACAAGATTAGCTTTCTTAATTTGATAGCAGGCTTCTTTGCAGTGAAAAATGCAAACAACTTTTACCTTTATGTATGTATATTTTGATGTGACACACGGAGGTCATGCTTAGGAAACACAGTATTCACACAAAAATCATGCATATCCTTTAAATCTTGACTGCTTTGATTAAATATGTCATCTTTTTCCATCTATGTATTCTATTTTAAGTGAAGGCAATAATTAAACAAACAAAATATAATAAATAAAAACGAGGGTGTCACGAAAGCAAATATGTTCCTGATAATTCGCTTTTTGCTTTTTGTCTTCTCTCTTATGGCTTTTGCACAGAGATGCACAGGAAGCCCCTACGACCACAGCCCCACCACGCTGGCCCGTTACCATGGAGACGCCCCGCTTCTCCCGCCAATGCACCAATGGCTGCCAGCGTTCCTTTTGAACGGGCCAATCAGAGCGAGCGAGGGTCACCACAGACTCTGTCACAGACTCTGCAGGTGAGGAAGGAGCAGCTGCACTTTGAGCTCAACTGTGCTCCACTTGTCAAGCTTTTACTATCAACACATCTCATCCCATGTATTTCCTATGGAGATTATCTTTGCCCCCTTTGAAAAACCATATATTCTCATGATTCCGTGGAGGACAGTGAGTTCCCTGTAGATAAGCTTTATATTTGTGCCTATTTGACCTTTTAGTGACCCAACAGCTATGGGGGGTTATCATAGCTCCTTTACTTTCCATCACAGTGGCCTTTATAATGCTTCAGGATCAGTTGTCCTCTCGCGTACCCTCTCCATGGGAAAATAACCAGAAACCAAAAAGAAATCAAATCAGAGACCATCCATCCTTCCCTTTTCTTCCATTTTAATCTGGGGCTGAGTCACAAAGGCAGCAATCTGAGCAAGGCTGCCCAGACTTCCCTCTCCACAGACACTTCCTCCAGCTCAACTTGGAGAATCCTGGGACGTTCCCAGGCCAGAGTGAAGACATAGTCCCTACAGTGTGTCCTCGGTCTTCCCCAGGGCCTCCTCTCGAGGGGACATGCCTGGAACACCTCCCGAGGGAGGCGACCAAATGGAACAGATGACCAAGCCACCTCAGCTGGCACCTTCTGACATGAAGGAGCAGCGGTTCTACACCAAGCTCCTCACCCAAGCTCTCAGGGTGTGCCCATCCACCCTGTGAAGGACCCTTGAGGCAATAACCATTGTGAAGAAAAATAAAGATGACAGCCTAACCACCCATAGCCCCTGAGTGACTAAAAGGTAAAATACGCACTAATAACAAGGGTTTTTTGATTTTTCGTCTAAAAAGTTCTGTAGTGTACCTTCAATATGAGCATCCAGGGTTACAACCATAGCTTACCAATCTTTCTAAACGCAGATGTCTTCTCCACTGAAATGTTTGCATTCTACATCAAGCTCTTAACGAGAGTAAGTTATCATCTCCCAAAAAGTCACTGTTCACCACGGACTCTTTAGATAATTTGCTTCTTCGAATGGTCTGAGATCATTTTTATAGGAAATGAACAGAAGCAGGAAGTTCTGGCTCCCACAATCAGCATCACCACATCATGTAACAAGGTAATCCCATGACATTACTTAGTTACTTAAAAGTAATCTAATTACAGTAGTTGAATACTTAAAGGGGACTATAATGCAACATGTTTACAATGTTCTCTTGTCAAAAACACTGTGGGCGAGATCTTGACGGTCTTAGGCGCAAACGCAGAGCGTTGGCGCAGACATAAGGCCCAACTTCTCATGGTTGCGCCGTGCGCCACATGAGTGGGCAGATACGGGGCTGGACATTGATATGAGGGGCTGGAGACAGAAAAGTGTATGTGTAAGTGTGTGTAGTGTTTTTGAGCAGCTTGCATATCTTTGAGTAATCTTTACATCTTTCCAAGAGACTATTGTTTGCACAGCGGAGACAACTCCAAAAAAGCTCTTCTTACACATTCCTGCTTTCCTCACCTGTCCACTTGCTAATCTTAGGCCCCATCCAGACAAAGTCAAACTCAGGCCAAGACGTAGAAATCCTTTTCAAACCTTTGTATCATCCAGACAGAGACAAGCTCAGGTCTAAACGCAGAAATACTTTATCAACACTGTGTAAGATCCGGATGAAGAAAGCGTTTAAGGGATTGGTAAACAAACATTTGAAACTAGGTCCCAAAGTGGAAACTCAGGTCACTGTCCGACCAAAGACACTAGAGTCACAATCTGACATCTCGTGTTTGTCTTCCTGAAGGGAAACTGTCTCATGGGGAATCTCCCTTTTCATCATTTGCTTCAGAAATAACCTGATTTTCCTTCATGTTTGCCCAGAGAGTCAAACATTAACTGTGAGCCGAGATAAAAACATAAGCTTTTCTTTCAACACATGGTTCTTCCCTTTCTGCTTTTCCAAACTCTGCAGATCAGGACTTTTCGAGGGACATCAATTTGCAATGTTTGCTGTAGATTACTGCCAAGTTTTCTGATATTTTGATTTGGAAGTTTTTAAGGAGTATAACAATCAATCAAAAAAGATAGAGATACTTGGTTTAAGATCATTTTTTGTAAAGCATCGATTACACTGGAAAAAATGCAATCTTTTCTTCACTAAAAAATTGATTAAACCAAGACATTTATGATGACTTTGAGTAGATTCAGACTTTCATAATCCCAATGGAACAAGAATATATTGACTTGCTTTTGACTTATATGTCTCATTTATGATTGTAATTGGTGAGTCAAAATTACTCAAATCTAGGCTAAAATTATCCTCATTCCAGTCAGTGTAACTTGCGGCGTGAGACACAAATAACCTCGAGACTAAAATCTTCCTCCAATCGTCCAAGAAAAAACGTCTTACTTTCTACAAATAAATCTTAAAACAACAACAACAACAGATGTCTTACTCTTTGCTGGTTTTGGCCTGATATATGTTGATTTAGTATAAAAAAGTGATTACAATAAGATTTAATATCTACATGTATTTAAGACTGAACTTCTTGAAACGAGTAAAATAATCGTCATGGGAACTAATCTCAGTAAGTGAAAACATCTGGAATCTAAACTTTTAGGATCAGTCTTCTCCATTGAAGTCCATTTCACCTGGTTGAGGACATTCATGTTTGCAGTAAAAATAATTTCAGCTGCAGTTCTTACCATAGTGGCAGAGTGGTTAGCCTCGTCCCATGTCAGAGTGAAGTTTCCACAGACTCGAGTGATGCTCCGAGTGCACGGTCTTTCTGTTTTGTGTGACGCGCTGCAGAACAGGAAGTGGCTCAGGTCGGGCTCGTGAGGTCATGCAGTTCCTGGAGACAATTCACAATTCACAGTCAAATGTGTCTTTTAAAATCCACAGATCTGAAAACTGAAGGTGGATTAGAAACAAAAAAATACATACATTGATTAAACACTGCAAAAATGCGTCTGCTAACCAAGTGAAAGTGACTTAAATTGAGAATATTAGTCTTAAAAGTGTAGATTTACCTCTCCTGGATATTAGAGGAGCCATGAGGGGCTGGTACAGTGTTAAATGGGCAGCCTGGACGACTGCCCCCGCGATCCGGAAATGGATAAAGCGGAAGAAGATTGATGGATAGTTAAGGTTCCGGATTTTTTTCACTTGTTAAGATTAGTTCTCATGAAGATTCTTTTACAGTACTTGCTTCAAGATATTCTTTATCTTTAGCTGTCTTACATAGATAATAAATCTTATTTTAAGCAGATTTTACACGAAATCAAGGCATATCTGGGTGTAGATGCCAAAACCAGTGGATGTAGAGACTTTTTTTTCTTTTTTCTTTTCTTGTTTTGTCCTTTTCTTGTTTAAGATATTAGTTTCGAGGTTATTCAGCCTTAATCAATACTTTACAAATACTCTTAAACAAAGTAACTCTATCTTGCTAGAATTCTGTTATTAGTTTAAAATCTTTAATGCAATAAAAATTAGCACATGATCTGACAAAGGAGATATTCAGTGGTCACAGCAGCTCCTCAAAAAATAGTGGGTTATATGCACATACAGGATTTATATTTATTTATTTGTTTTTATCTGGGAATGAAGAGCAGGAGGAATCAGCTGGAAGTGAGGTTAGAGCAGGACAGTGTTGTTATCAGACAAATGAAAGCTTTCAGTGCTTCCTCTTGCTGTGGTTTGAAGGATTTTTTAAGGTCAGTTAAGTAAAAGTTCTCTCTGTCATCTTCGCCATTTGATTCATGTTTTCTTGTTATCTTCTCAACTCTTATAGACACAGCAAAGTCTAAAGAACTGCAAAAACTATAAATTGCAGTAGCATGACACAACATCAACTTAAGTTTGTTTAGCACTTGTTTTGAGACTTAGCTGTGATTGGCTAATACAAGGTTCAGTTGATCCAATCAGCAGCAAATATCCCCCAACATTTACTGGCTTATTTGTAACAATGGATTCTGGTTGGGCACTTGATTCAAGAATAAAAACGATGCAGTTCCTGTTTGGAAACTAAGCAGTTAGAAATAATTTCCTTTCCATTGAAGAGTGAGTTGTTAAAAGAACGTTTGGGAAAGAACGATTACATTAATGCAAAAATAATGCAATATATAGTCAGTTTGAACATGGAGCCACAGCGTCACCTCTTGGTCACTCCCACTGCACTCGAGTGAAATGTTACAAATCAGTCACAGGAAATACACTGGTTTTTAGTGCTATTTTCACCATTAAATGAAAAAAATGCTTATGGTGAAATGTTACGCTGCATGGCTTCAAACTACAATGTAGACCCCTTGTATTCTCAGTATCAACCGGGCACTTCCTGTTGTAAATGCAAATAAAATGACCTGAAAGAGCAGAGGAGGACAGGGTAAACTCTGCAGCCTGAGCCAGTTTCACTTCTGCAGCAGGATGCATTTTCACTATGACTGCGGAAATGTGCAGTAATATGTCAGCAAAAGTGCAGTAACAGGGAAATCCCACTGCTGGAAATGTCAATTATTTGTTTTCTGGGGGTAGCATGATAACACTGCAAAAAAGGAACTCTCTAACCAAGTGAAAGTGACTTAAATTGAGAATATTAATCTTACAACTTTGGACTCCAGAATTTTCTTTCTCTTAGTAAGATTTTAATTTTGAGATTATTGTGTTTTAATCAATACTTCACAATTACTTTTAAACAAAGCATCTGTTTCCACTAGAATTGTATTATTTAAGATCTATACTGCAAATGAGGAAATGTGGGTCCCTGCCTAAGCAACATTTACTAAAATCAAGAATAGATTTCCTAAAAATAATTTAAAATCTTAAAATAAATGCTTAAAACTAGCATATTCTTGCTTAAAAACAAGATTAGGTGGAGGAAGCGTGTGTGGAGACGGAAGTCTGGGCATCCTTGCTCAGATCGCTGACCCGGCTCTGGATAAAGTGGAAGAAAATGAATGGATAAGATTGAACATTCTAAATTAAAATGAATGTTTCTGGCTCATTTTGTTGCAGATTTGAAGTTGAAAACTGAATGAAGGAATAGACTGATTCAGTGGCACAATCAACACATGAGGCAGGTCGTTTTTTCCCAGAATCTGGCGATGAGTGTTTTATTTTGTCTTCTGTTGACAAAGAAAGAAAAGTTTACAAAGAAAAACGCTCCAGACGTTTGTAACTGTCAACGATACAAAAATAAACTTAAATAAGGCAGACGAGTAACGACGGAGCCACACCACGTTCACTCACCAAAACAACGGAACAAACGAACGTAACAGTGAACGATAAACGGAACAGTGAGAAAAAGCCGAGTCCGTGCAGAGAGCAGCTCGGCGCTACAGTCACTCGCCCTAGACTCCACTTCAGGCTTCCACACAACCACAAGTGCATTTAGACAAACAGGAAATGCTTCGACACAAACAGGAAATGCAGGAAACGTGTCGGTTTTGGCTGTATTCAAAATTAAAATTATTTCAATCCAGGCAAATGATTGTTCGATCCCAGGGTTTCTACATCGGCTCAAATACTTTCTAAAACCATTTCAACACTAAATACAAGATTTCAACATCAAACCAAAATTGTAATTCTTGCAAATCACAAGAATGAAGGGATATTTATAGATTTAAAAGCAAATTCAATTCAAGTTCTGAGCAAAGCTTTGTGAATAACTGGCTCTGTGCACACAATGGGATGGTTTTGGCTAACTTCCTGTTCGCCGTTGCAGGGTAATGTCAACTTCCTGCACCCGTTTGAATATAAATTACAAATGAAATATGATTTAAAAAAAGAAAACCTAAATAAACATCAAGTCAAGTGTATTTTGTAAAAGTGAGGTCAGATTGTAGATATGTTTTGCATTTGTTAGTGTCAAATAAAGTCAGCTTGAGTCACGGCTAACTCTTCATAGGGATAAACAAGGGCAGGAAAACGGCTAACCCTCCATAGGAATAAACAAGGACAGGAAACACACATTACACTAGAGGAAGTTAGCAAACACTGGGTGCACAGAGACCAAGGTTTTGGACTCAAATGTTTTTATCATTGACAAATTCCGTGAAAGGCAGTAAAAATAGATTCAGGAGGAATTTTTAAGGCCTTAATTCTGGTATAAATATTCCATCACCGTCTTTAAGAAATCACAGTATTTCACATTAGAACTTTTACTGAATGAAGTTGGCGCGACTCATTTTGTTTGGGTTTTGGCCGATCAAACAAAACAAATACGATCAAATACTCGACGGTCAGTTTTCCACAAACAACATCTACAATAGGAACTGTCAAAACGTATGGCAAAATCCTGAACACATTGTTGATTTGGTGTTGCCGATGACGACTGAGTTGGCATCGATTTAGGAACATTTGGCAAAAAAGAAGGAAAAAAAGCCAATGCACGGCAAAAAGTCACCTAGAAATAAGCAAAAGTTAAAGATTGTTTTTAAATATACGCTCTTGAAAATGTTATGTCAACTTTTTCCAATAAAACAACATGGTTTAAGGTGAGAGAAAGGACATTTTGCAGAATATCTCCTTTAATTCACAGGATTATGGGAAAAAGTTGATGTTAGAGAGTCATTTTGAGAGCAACAAGATCTTACATCTTAATTTAAAATCTTGCCCATTGACAAATTCCTCCAAATTATTGAAAAAAACAGTTTCACTTATTCCCATTTTCCTTTTTGCCGTGCAGAGTGTCGCTCCAGACGCCGTTTACATTGTGGCACAGCGGCATTTTTATAGTAAATGATCCTTCAAAAACACCTCGGGATGTGACAAAAGAAACATTGTCCATTTGGGAGCAACACAAGGACTTTGGGAAGTGCTTCTTCATGGCATTGGACAAACTGCGGAGACAGAATGCGGACACTTTTCTCATCGTTGGGACTTTCACAGTTCAAAAAAAAAAAAAAACTTTACAATGAAAAGCATTTTTGATTGAGAACGTCGGAGCTACAGCCTCAGTGTGACCTCGGCTCGAGCATATGTCACAGAATGGTTCACAAACGCAGCAGAGTCGGGAAAATGTCCACACAAACGCCATTTCATCGCTTTAGGACCAATAGATTCACACAACAAAGGTCAAATTTTATGTTTTTCAAGGACATT
This sequence comes from Lythrypnus dalli, assembly GCA_011763505.2. NCBI lineage: Eukaryota > Metazoa > Chordata > Actinopteri > Gobiiformes > Gobiidae > Lythrypnus > Lythrypnus dalli. The sequence continues at coordinate 810 of JAADKR020069300.1, read as the reverse complement.
TAATGCACATATAAAACATGATTAATGCCACTGATAAAACACTATTGAGCAAAAACGTGAACAATTTCATCCTGATTTAATTTAGATTTAACGCCAATTTGAGTCAAAGTTCATGTTAGAATTTTAAGCCTCAACTTTGGCACTGTATCAATGTTGCGACAATTACTGCTTTAAAAACACTAGTGGTTTCCTAAAAGTTGAAATAACGCCGTGTTCACACAGGCCGCTCTGCAAAAGGCACAAAAAACACTGAACCATTTAGAAGAAATGTTTTTTTTTTTCCATGACGGGCCATTTTGATTTTGACACAAGTTTCCAAAGCAAAAGAGAAGCTTTCGGCGTTTACAAAAGTCCAGGACAATACTATTTTCTGTGATATGTGAAGCCTCCATTCACACAAACACTGGGTCATGTTCTGCAGATGTTTTGGCCCAAATCATGGTCAACATCTAATAATAATGTAATAATAATAATGCAATTTCAAGTGAACAGGCAGCCACAAGGTTTTTAAATCAACGAGACCAAGAAACCCTTTTTGAGAACTGTTGCTCCAACTTATAATATTTTGTAACTTTAATTGACATTTTTTTCGTTACTGAAAGGATGTTATTTTGTTCAGAAAAAAAATGTAAAATTAAAATATCAATTATGGCGAGACTCTGCAAGTGAAGAGGGAATAAGTAAATATAGAGATATCAATTTGAAACTGATGCCTATGAATCAGGGAAAAAAAAATATTTGGAGAAAATGAGCTCTTTTGTTTTGGAACGTCGGTTAGGACACCTTTCTCTGCCTTTGGAGATTTTCAAA
>JAADKR020069009.1:0-11015 GCA_011763505.2 Lythrypnus dalli | reverse complement strand
TTTTTTTAATTGCATTACAGAAAATAAAGAACTTTATCACAATATTCTAATTTTCTGAGACAGTCCTGTATGTACAAAGGTGTGATTTTGATAGTGTCACCCAGAAAAAAAAAAAATATATATATATATTAATTTGTACCTTTTTTGTTATTTATATGAAGTTCCAATTGTTCTGTTTATGTTATATTGAAAAAACAAATGAAAACAAAATAACCACAAAACAAAAAAAGACTGGTCGATTTGCTAACGTCAAACCGCTGGCTCACTTACCTGCAGGTTATTGAGCGGCTCCATCTTCATGACAGGGCCCAGCGTGTTGAGGGGCAAGGCCACCTCGATGCTCTGGTTTGGGCTCAGAGGAGTGAGGACCTGCAGAGGACCAGCCGGAGCCAGGCCGAAGCTGGGGAGACGGACGCAAGTCAGACGTTACCGGAGCTGCTTTACGAGCTTCTAAAAACATTCAAATGCTGGCTGCACAATATTTCGCAAAAAATATTGTATCGCATATTGGGTGATGCAATTTCCATATTACAAAATCACTAAATTTGACACATTTTGCTAATTCAGCCTATAAAAAAATGAATTTTAAATGCACAAAAACTTTTGTTTTGATTTTAATATTTTTGTCCCATTTTAGCCATGTCTTGTTTTGGTCCGGATTTAGTCTTTCGCGTCTTGTTTTGGTCCTCATTTAGTCTTTTGTGTCTTGTTTTGGTCCTGGTTTTGTCTTTGGTGTCTTGTTTTGGCCCTGATTTTGTCTTTTTTGTTTTGTTTTGACAAAACTTGCTGAAAACTTACTCACGATATGTGTTTAGAAAAATATTGCAAAAATACTGTTATTGTAATATTGCACGCCTGTATCGCAAGTTGTATCAATATCGTGCAGCCCTAGTCCACTCATAAAAACAGACCTGGAGTTGTGCATAATATGCGTAGTATCTGAATGTTCCACAGCAATATTTTTGCCTGCTTTGGTTTAATATTCATATTGTAGTAACATAGGAATCAACAGAGGGATAATTGCTGCGGCTGTGGGCAAGAAAATATTTGGAGCACTAAAATGGTCAGAATGAGTTTGATGAAAGTGTATGAACCACCTCATGACTAGGGATGGAATGATATTGAAATTTTGTTTCATCTTGGACAAAATAATTGGGATTAACAATATTATCATGATAATTATTAAACAATTTCTTCTTGTTAATTGTTTTTGACATTTTTGCGTTGTCAGATATATTTAACTGCACATCTGCAGAAAGGCGGTGTTCATATTTCGTATCTCGTTTGGTGTACAATAGATGCTTTCTTTATTTATATTAGCCATCTGCTCCGGAGCTGTGATATTTTGGCAAATACACGATGATCCAGATTATAAAAAAACAAATCTACAATCAATTAATCATGCCCCATTTCATGATTAGAAGATCATTTATGTATGAGGAAGTAAATTACATAAAGGAAAGAGACTCATGTTCCACATTTAATCAAAGGCTGCGCTGAGTCTGTCAGTCACTGTGTTATGTTAAACGTACGCAAGCTCCATTCTGGGTTGGGCCCGTGAGTCCTGGTGTGGGTTCGGGTAGAATGTGTGCGTGTCCTGCCAACTATCGGTAAAGAAAATGTTGAAAACATGCATCCCTAATTGCGACATAGTCAGCAAGTGGAGCAGAATATTATGGTTTTTTTTGTTTCTGAAAATGGACGGTCCCAGGGGAAGGGGGGATAGACATGTTCATTCTGCTGATGACCTCACCTGTTTCTGTTGAACTGGATTGCAAAGTCGGTCATGACACTCATGGCTTTGTTGGTCAGAGTCATCTCCATCTGGATGACCCCAGACCTGCGGGCGAAGGTGCCTGAGATTTCCAGACCCTTGCCCTTCATGGCCGGGAGCCACACCTAAAAGAAACAATGACCATATTATCCCACTGTTTAATTAAATAAAAAGGGCTCTTATATCTCCAGCAACACCACAAACTGACCGTGCAATTAAAGAGCAGCTCCAGATTTGTCCAAGTGAAATTTAAGACTTTTTTAATGCCTTTTTATGCTCTCACAGTGAAATGTAATGCCACTGTTGCAGGCCATGACTTGTGATCTTTGGATAATCACCAGGAGAGTTGATAAGTCATAATAAAGTTCTGAAACTCCAGACGTCATGGAGTTAACCCTTTCACACCACTATGGGAGGTGTGAAAACGGACCCTTTGATCAGGACTCCTTAAGAAAGCAAATGCTAACTTCCCAGAGTGCTGTGAAAAGATATCATTCTGACTGTTCTCCACGGAAATTATTCACACTCTTAAAATACTTGTTTTTTATATCAAATTTGAGTGTCTATGTTTATATGTTGATATGTACAGTAATCCATGTGCATGAACTTTTGTGATGTTAGTGTTCATTTAAATAGTTCCCCACTGTTTTAAAAACATTGTATTAAAGACTCTGATATTTGGGCAAGCCCCTCCCCTCTTGTGGCAGAGATTCTGACAAACTCGGAGGGAGACTCTCCTCAAGAACTGCGCCCTTCTTTAGACGTGACTGGAACGTTGGTACTTCTTCAAAAAGGACATCTGCGTTTTACCAACAAACTCGATAACATCCGGACCTCAGTAGCTTTTGGACCTAAGCTGAGCTGAGCCACTCTTGTGTGATTTTGGGCCTAAAGCAGCAGCACAATCCTGCATCCCTCTGAGGAGGACATCTGCATTGACGCCACCAGGCCGGTCCGGGAAACCGGAACCATCTTCGGCTAGAACTTCGCTGGATGGCGTAAGAATCGCACACCGGCACAGTTGGCATCAGAACTTAAGCTTATACACTGATTTTCAAATAGTCAAATTAGAAAAACTTTTTGTTAATTGATTGTTGGGTTGCATTTCAACTTTCAATGCTGTCTGTTTACCTTAATCTTACAATTAAAATCCCCAAAAACCTCAATTGCTTTGGTAAAATGATTTTAATATTATTATTATTATTATATATATTGAATGGCTCAAGAACCCACAACCTCCAGGCATATTGGTACTAATTGGCCTTTTATTGTTTAATTAATGTGTAATGTATGTGCAGGCATATATTATCATATCATTGGACTGGCACCCTTTTCAACATTAAAATCTGATGTAACAACTGATCTTAAGGCTAGATGACCAACTTATTAATAATTCTGATTAATTATTTAATAAAAATAACTATACTAAAAAATCAAATGATAATGGAGATAAAATAAGCGTTATGTGAAAAGATGATTACTAAAACCAAATGATACATTAGGATATTTTAAGGAATGTATATCAAACATTTCTATACACTGCACTAAACTGTTGTAATGATTTTAAAAAGCAAGTACACTAATTTATAAACTAAGCAATATTTTAAAGCATATTCTGACAAAAGGGTTAGGGTTAGGGTAAGGTAGGGTGCATCTAGTCTTTGATCAATTTCTTCAAAAGTGCTTGAATAAACACAATTTATGTTGATTTTGAGTAGGTTTCTTGAAAATGGAACAAGCTTTATTTTGTTTGAAATGAGAGAAATTAACGTCTGTGAAAATAAAATAAGTAAATTTGAAATTAGACAAAAATCTTTCTTGTTCGATGGATAAATCTACACAAAATCAACACACATATTGATAATTTAAGCAATTAAAGTCCTTTATCCAAAAAATGTAAGACTAATCACAAAAAATAATGCTTTGTTTTGCTATATTTAATGCTTTCAAGGCCTTAAATCTGATCAAATCATGATCAAATGTAATTCCTTTTTATGATTTCAGACCCTGGGGCTGCCCTGGATTCCACTCACGGTTTTAGCTGGACTATAGGCTCCCGTGGGCATCCCGACGCCTCCTCCAAGATCAAAGAGGTCGTCCAGGCCGCCGCTGGTTGGGGTGTTAAAGGAGGGGGCCATGGCCGAGGAGGGGGCTCCAAAACCTGCACCCATCTGAGGGAGAACAAAAAGAAACAACACATCGAACAAAGCACGAACAAGACACATTTTGGAAGCGTTTTCAACACTTACCGCATTTCCTCCGAGGTCTCCACCGAGCTGTAAAGTGAAGAGAACAAGAGTTAAGCAGGGTCATCTGGTTTAAACCAGGGCAGCTCCGGGTTTGGCAAAGTGAATTTTTAGAGCTTTATAAATGTGTCATTTATGCCACTGTTGCAGGACAAAGATTTATTTTCTCATTTTGCTGATAATGTAAATAAATTGAATATTAAATCAAATGTAAAAGGGATGAAACAAACTGCTAAAGAAAGTTTTTTTTTTTTCTAAAGAAATTGTGCAAAATTATTTGGATGCCAACTGTGCTTTTCCATCGTAATTTGAACATAGATCCGCAAATTAAACATTATTTTAAAGCATATTTTGTCTGAAATGAAACAAAAAAGTAAAAAATGAGAGAAATCATTCTTGTTCCACTGGTGGTACAACAGTCCAAATCCACTCAAAAGCAGCACAAATTTCAACTCAAGCACTTTCAAGGCATTTTATCAAAAGCATTTTTTATCCTTGCTTTTTTTCCAGAGTGACCAATACTAACACAATGAAGAAAGAAAATGGAAGACTCGTACACTAAAAATACTTTGTTATATTTAATGCTTTTAAGGCCTTAAATTTGGCATGATCAAATGTAATACTTTTAAATGATTGAAGACCCTGGGGCTGCCCTGTTGAACGCTCTTGGAGGTGGGAGACTAATGTGAAGAGATTGGGAGCGCTGGGTGGCTACGATTAGGGGAACACAATTTTACACAAATTTACAATTTTAGTTGAGTTTTCAAACAATTTGTTTGTGTTTGGGTTTCTACTGCGTTGGAAAATACTGCAATTATATGTGCAATGTCTTCTTCAAAATTCAGTTTAGTTTCTACACTTAAAGATATCAGAAGAAATTTCTTATGACTGAAGAATGGAATACAAAACTGTGAAACTAGTCGGGCTCCGACTCAGGCTTACTTTAGCAATTCTTTTTCACCATCAACCATTTGACTATCCAAAGAAAACATAACACACATTTAACTCTGTACTTTTTAAAATCTGTGTGAAATACTTTAACCTTTTTCAATTTAAATGCATTTGTACATGCAAGAATTGCATTGCAAGAAATTGAGTACCGTACTTGTTCTACCTGTACAATCAGATACTCGTACTCGCACAAACAACATTTTAGCAGCCTTTATATATATTATTATTATTACAATGGAGACAAAATATTTTGTGTACTTAAGGCAAGACACTGCCACAAAACTCTTTTTTGTTTTTCATTTTCAGGTTTTGGGCGAGTTTGGTCTCTTTACATATAAACTGTCACTTACTCTAAACTAAAATACATAATCTTCACAATAACATGTTGAATTATTTCACTGATGTTTTTTCCCAACGTTTTAAATGGGAAGTTGTAATTTCAAAGGCCATTTTCTCAAAATGTATTTTACTCACATTATGGCGACAATATATGGACTTTAGTAGGTGCTACAGACTTCAAACTTTCAAGTCATGGATTTAACAACATTTAATATATTTTATGTATTTATTTTTTTGATTATTTCAATAGTTCCTAGCCTAATTTGTTTTCATTAAATAAATAAGGTGAAATGTTTTTAAAAAAAAGATTTTTGCTTTGATTTTTATTTTAAAACTAAATTAACTAAATTAGGCTTAAAATTCCTTTACAGAAAAACATAAAACAACAAAAAACCTGCAATACGTTTTTCCCTCATATTTATATCAAAAATTAAAGTAGGAGTTTCAAATGGACATCTCTACATTAATTTTCTTCCCTGCAGCATAACCTGAATAACTGCCTTAGCATGGCACTGCGGCACACGTCAAGTACAAAGAGAGAAAGGGGTGAATAATGGTGAAGGATCTGAGGACATGAGTGGGACGGTGGGCAGTCTAGTCCCTGACCGACCTCAGTGGGGCTGTAGTCAGGGGGCGAGGGGGACTGCTGTAAGAGCTGAGGCGACTGCGGAGTGTCCGTCCGCGCCGCCGTGTGATGCTGAGTGAGAGAACACAGCTGACGTCATGCACTTATGGAGATGAGGACACACGACAAGAGATGTGCGAGTCACGCGGAAGGCTGTGTCTGGAACCGTGCCCTGAACAGCTGCAGTACAAATGTTTTGGAGTGAGGACGCCAACTTCACAGGGTAATGAATGTTTACTGCCATAGTTTAAAGGCATGGTACCTGATTTTTTTTATTACAAACAATACAATAGGGAGTGAACAAATTAAATTGGTGTGGTCTTAAATCATTAACACATTTCTAAATGTTCACAAGGATGTCTTTATAAGTACGTGTAACAACTTTTGGGGTCACTTTTTTGGGTCACTTTCACAACAATGCTAAAAAAAAATTGCTGTAAGTGCATTCAATTAATACAAACGGTGTATAACTAGAGGCACTATAATTTTCCGAGATACCCGAGTTTACAATATACTAAATTAGGACAAATTAAATGTTGTTCTACGTTTACAGCCATTCCGATGGAGAGTTAACAATGCCTCGCTGAAATTAGTAGATGCACCGATCCAAATGTTCTACTTCTGATACCAATACTTGGGCCGAACTCCCATATCATCTGATACTAGAAGACTTGATTAAAAATGGCTGCTGTAAGTGAAAAAGTGAATAATCCTCTTTGCAAAAGAGAAGATGTTACAGATCAAGGATGTTTCAAGGATCAAGGATAACTGGACTTTTCTACCCTAAATATAGTTTGTCTGAAAGTAATTGGATTCGTAGTATCTAGTATTTCTACGGATATATCAGATATTCAGTCGGCTAAAATTGTCTATATATTTAGTCGTCTAAAACTGAAATAAATGTATTCAACTTTACATTTATATCATATAGTAAAATCACATTTAATCAAGGGTCATTGCTTTATGGAGCTTTTCCCACATGAACAAAGTTGAGGCTTGCATCTGTGGGTCTTTAGCAGACAGATATCAGACACTGGTTTTGGTATTAGAACAATATTAGTTCTGAACAGGTCCACTTCTGAGATTTAATATTATTCTCCCACTCTCAGTAAAGGCTTTAAAATACCAATACCTAGGTTATCTCCTTATAATTAAATAAACTAAACAAATAAATGAGCCAACCTGCTACTGATAATTTCAATAATGTTATTCTAACGTTGACTACGATCCACTGAATTAAAAAGCAACTTGTTTTTTACCCTGAGTCTCAAGAAGGGCAAGGCAGTATGAATCTAAAATTATATCACAATATAAATGAAAAAATGACATGATATAATTGCCGACAGAAATAATGTCAGCTGGAGAAATTACTGTAAAATGTTATTATTTTATTATTTATCTAACATTAATGTTATTATTTTACTCATCTACATTAACTTAACCAAATTAATGATGAAATGGATATTATTCGCCTTTAAACCATTTCTGCATTTTGGTTTTCTTTGCCGTGTTGTTGTTAGCGCTGAGCTAACGAAGGCTAAACTTGACGGCTTTAAGTTGTTGGAGTTTTTCCAAGACGCAGATCTGGAGCACTCTCCTCCAAACATGATCTACTCGTATTATAACGGAGCTTCATTAATTTCATGTTACTGTTGAAGCTCCTGTTCCTGAAGCCTCCGCACTGCTCTGAGTGATGCTAGGAGAAGCATTAGCTGCGATCTCCGTCTGCTGGACCTGAGTCCGGTCAAAATCATCTGTAGTGCGCATGCAAATTATATCGCATCTACAATGGTATGAAAATTCTACACCGGTGTCTAAAAGTCATACTGGTATAACCGGCAACGGTATGATATGACCCAAGTGTTTGGGTGATAGACATGTTCGCCAAACGGAACGATCAAGGAGCAAATTTGTGTAAACAGAGAGTGATCTTGAAAAGTGACCCTGTTGTGAAAAGTGCTATTTAAGTCTTTTAAAAATGTAAATATTACTTTAGACCACAACAAATTTAATTTAAAAAAAATACTTTTGCCCTCTTTGAGTGCATTAAAAAAACAGGGGGGCTTTTAATGTGGTGCAGCACAAAGCTAATAAGTGTGTACTGTGATGTTTGCTGACAATACTCATTTGTATAAACAATATACAATATAACAACAAAACCCGAAATCGAATCACACAAAGATTGTGCTGCATTTTCTGGACGATAAGTTTCCTAGTCTGGCTGGTTTTGTGACTTGCACTCTGGTATAATATATAAATTCACATTTGCTATTTTTACACTGACAGCTGCAAGAGGGAAACCTGGGCTCTTGTACAAGGATCCACTGCTCCTGTACGACCCAAAAAAAAAAAAAAAAAATCCTATTCTGCAGATTACAAGCTGCCAGAAGTGAAATAAGCAGCTGAAAACTGTAATCGAGCAGCAGAAATAAAGTTTGGAGTGAGCAAGAAACTTTTGAGGGACTGGCCAACAGCAGAGGTTCCTCTTACTGCAATGAAAAAAAACAAAGAAAGCCAATGGGGGTCTAAACGTGAGATGACCACAGCAAGCGCTTTAACTCCATGCTGCCGGAAGAGGCAGCATATGTTTTTTTCTTCTTCACTATTCATTTTATCTGGAGCAACTTATAGTCCGAAAAATACAGTAATTAGGTTTTTTGTCAAAACCGTGCAGCCCTAGTCGAAGGTGTTGGTCTCAGACACAGCCTAAGCTGGGGCCTTCATATACGAGTTACCGCTTCAGAATCGTCTCCCATCTGCAGGAGCAGCAGTGAACAGACACAGGACAAAGGCAGGTCAGCAGAGAAAGAGCAGGTCAGTGTAAAAACCCGCCGGCGTGACGGTACATACCAGGCTGTCCAGGCCGCCTCCCAGCAGGTCCATGGCCCCCATCTGCAGGCCGGAAGCGGGGGGCGGGGCGGCGCTGCTGGTGGGCGGGGTCAAGTCCAGGTTGAGCAGGTCTCCCAGCAGGTCACCCTGTGTGGGGATGACCGAGGGTGTGGGTTCAGGGACCGCGGCGGAGGTGGGCTCGGGACTCTCCACGCTCTCTCCTCTGGGCAGCACATGGACACAGTTTTATGGTTCTACAATGCAATAACTAGACTAAAAATACATGTAATCATTTGACTTCAATTGCGTGTGTCAACAAATGTATCAGCCAGCAGGATGAGTCTCTGTGCACTTAAAGAGGACACATCATGCAAAATCCACTTTTTGGGGAGCTTTAAACCTCGTCAAAAACAGACCTGGAGTGGTATTTAACTTAATTTTGAGTCATCTTTGGGGTAATTCTTTTTAATTTAGCTTATTCTTATAGGGTCTGTGCTTTGCTTTATACTTCCTGAATACAATAGCGTCATTGTAAAAACCTGAAATTGTCCTCAACTGTCTATAATCCAACAGTATATTGCTGTGTTCATCAGGCCGTGCTTTATTTTCTAATGTGTTATTCCCACGATTGCCAGCAGGAGGAGCTCTACGCTAAGTCTTTCCAAACTGTTGATGCCTGGTGGCTCTTAGACAGGTCCAGGGCCAGGGTTGGCCAAGTGAAATTTAATGCTGTGTTCAGATCGGACACTGCCAGAGAGAGGCCGGAGCATCGAGTTTACATGCAAAGTCTATGTGAAGGTCCTGTGGCGCCGTAGGAGCGGTCGACATTGCACTTCTGGTCACTTTTTCTGCGTCCGGCAATGCAAGTCCTTGGGGTCCGAGCATTATACACACGTCTAGAGCATCCAGAGCGGTGGACGCAGGAGTTGGGAAATCTGAACCTTTGATCTAGAAACGCGGCTGTTATCGGTCAGTATCAATCAGTCAATCAGGAGTTTTCTCCAAAAGTGATGAGCTAAGGCGTAGCTACAATGTAATATGTATGTTGAGATGTTAACATGGAGGACAAATTTACTGTGGTGGTCTGTGCCCGGCAGGAGGTGTACAAGGTTTCTTCATAGAATTATAGGAACAAGAATAAAAAGGAATCTTGCTTGGAAGCAGCTAAGCATAGAGCTTGGAATCCCGGGTAAGAGACCTTTTTAGCTATTGCTAGGGTTAGCGAAATGCGTCTGACATTTTTCTGCAAACTAAACAATGTATTTATTGAGAAAAGGTGTGCAGAAAGGGCTGGAAGGCAAGGAGTCCAGAACAGATGCACATCCGGGACAATTTGACACACGAGGTGCACATATCAAATTTTCTTAAGACGTGTGTCTGACTTCAAAATCCACAAGCGTCCAACAAGAGGTGTCTGGAGCGTTTTGACATATTCGGTCTGAACACAGCATAAGATTTTCACTGTTTCACTGTTTTCACTGAATGTCACTATTGCGGATCAAAGGATACCATTTTTCCTCTTATTGTACTAACAATGTAAATAAAAAGCATTAAATTAAATGATAAAAGAGATAAAAGTACTGTAATAACCCGGAGGAAAATATGCAAACTCCCCACAGGTGGGAATCAAACCTGGGACCATCTTGCTGTAAAGCACGAGTTCAGGCACCGGTTTTTGCACACCAAGTACTGTAAAAGCAATGGTGTAAGCTGTAAACTGCCAGGGAAAGCACTTACGATCCGGCACTGCCTGGGAGCCTCTTGTGCTGCACACCGCGGCTGCCCTCCACGAAGGCGCTTGGCGGCTTGTGGTAGACCGAGGCCAGGGTGCCGATGTGGCAGATAAGTTCCTCCAGCAGCGTGGGCTCAATCAGGTCCGTCTCTTCGGAGATCAGGGGTTTCTCCGCCAGCACCACCTCTTTGGCAGCCACCGGGTCCGTGGACAGCAGCCGCCAGTAGATGTAGCCTCTGTCCCGCAGGTCTGGGTTATCGGAGTCCTGGACACACACACGAGTATCAAGAACACAAGAATCTGAAAACCCTCTCCTTTTAACGGGGGTAGTCACAGACAGGGCTGGTCACAGTTACATTTGTTTTATACCATTACGTTAACAAGTATTTAATATCACAACACCAATGCCAGAACAATACTTTTTGTTTTGTTGCAAAAAATCTATACAGGACTGTCTCAAAAAATTAGAATATTGTGATAAATTGCACTGCATTGATGCCGTAATCAGTGCAAAAGGAT
>JAADKR020068910.1:0-11017 GCA_011763505.2 Lythrypnus dalli | reverse complement strand
AATAAACAAGGCGAATTTGTATTTTTTACAGACTTTTCCACTTTTGCTTAACTGAACTAAACAAGTTATATATAATCTCCTTTGAAAAAAAGTCTCTGTAACTATTATATCCACAAAATAAACCCATAAATTTAAACCTGGCTCATTGTTCAAATTTCGTCATTGAATTAAGTTGCCATTTTAGCCAATTTTAGGCTCAAAATGCTTAATTATTTTTTATAAAAAACAAAAATGTTTCCCTCTTATATTTAAAATAGTAATCTACAACAACTGTTTAAAACTGATATCTTTACTTTTAAAAATGTCCATAATCACCTGCAGTGTCTCGACTTGAAGACTTTTTTGTCTTATTGCATTAAACCGTCAAAGACAGGAAAACAAACAGTGACACTGTGTTTTGTTCATTTTAAAAGCTTTAAAATGCACACTTTAAAATAGTAGGTGGAGCTGTGCATGTGTTCTGACAGTGTCACAGATGCACATTAAGGAAGAAGGTTTGTCCTCGTCCTGTTGCCATGGCCTTCTTGTGGTGTATTTGGGCACAACTTTTGTATTTTTGAAGCCGCAAAGTTATTATTTATACCCTACCTTTTTTAATGGATTGTACTTTTATAATCTGCCGTCCTGTAATGTATCTGCCGCTCTGTAATTTCATGTTTCTGAGAAGCAATGTGACCACTTAATTTGATTTGCCTTGTGTATGACTTGTGATCGACAAAATAACCTGCCTTGCCTTGACATGACATAGTGTTTTTGTTTTTTGTACAACAAATCTTTCAGTACTTTTCACTTAGGGTTTTTCATTTTTTAAGTGTTGGAGTAGTATTTGACCAGTATCAGAACCTTTACTCAAATTACACTTGAAAAAATAAATGAATAAAATTACCTAAAGAAGAATTATGCTGATTTAAGCAGATATTGACTATTTTAAAACTGCGATTGCCAATGAAATAAACATATTTTTTCTTACCTTCAACTTTTTTGTCTCAATTGAAGAGTTATTTTTCTTAATTTAAGGGAAATTATGGTTGTTCCATTGACGATCTCAAGACAGTCCAAACCTACTCAAAACCTGCATAACTGATCTGAATTCAAGCACCCTTGAAGCCATTTATCTTATTTACGACAGGATTTTTTTTCTAGTGTATGAAATCAAATACTTTAACCACCGCTTATATGTCTTGCTCGGCTTGCGCCCCGGACTATAGGCTTGCTTCCGCTTGTTTTTGTTTCGAGCGCGTGGCCTGAGGCGGAGTGCACGTGAGCGTAGTGCTACCGGACAGGTGTGTATATCCCCGCGGAGGTATGTGGCCCAGCCGGTTCCTCCGGTCGTCTCTGTGCGGAAACAGCCGAGAGTCGCTCGCATTATGCCTGTGTGTGAGTGCTGGCTTTAACGTGAGGCTGCTGCTCCCTGCGACGAAGCAAAGACAGTGAGTTTTGGAATTTTCTCCGAGAGTACGGTGTGACTATGAGGCTCACGGTGTGTGCTCTCCCCGCAGTGAGTGCCTCCACAGCGGCCGTGCTGTGGGCAGCCCTGAGCTTGCTGCAGTGGGCGCGATGCTCCGTGATTCACAGACACGCTCCAGGTACACTGCTCTCAAAATAACAGCATTCTAGCTTTTGGGTAAACAATTCTCATTTGAAGGGTGTAGTGTAGCGTACTTTGAAGCAGTGATACGTGTCACCGCACGTTTTTGTTGTAACATGTCGTTCTGCACTGTGGCTTTTCTAATCTGAATAATACAAGACAAACATATTGTTACAAAATCTATTCAGAATCAGAATTCGCTTTATTGCCATTGTTAGTAAGTGGCGCAGATGGTAGAGCGGGGTTGCTTAAGATCGGAGGGTTGGCGGTTCAAACCCCGCTCCCGCGTGTGCATCCTGTCGTTGTGTCCTTGGGCAAGACACTTAACCCTACATGCCCCCACTGGTACACCTTGTGACGGAACAAACAAGGCCCGGACTGGAGTGTCGTGAGGCCGTCCTCCCGTGAACCCACCCCCAGCGAGAGGAGCCTAAAGGGGCTGGTGCATTATCTCATGGGCAGCTTTGGACTGCTGCCCCCGCGACCCGGAAACAGACAAAGCGGAAGAAGACAAAACGAAACGAAGCCATTGTTAGTGAGGAGTTCACAAACTAGGAGTATTTTCCGGAACATCTGTGCAACAAGAAACATGAAGGATAAATAATAGAATATTTTTTTAAAAACTATAACGATTAAGCATGCAGTAAAAATAGACTAATAATAATAATACAAATACAAGTATATACACTAATGTAAAGGGGTAAAATAACATCTAACACAGAAACAGCAGCATGAGGGAGTCCAAATATGCATTAGCAGCAATGGGTCATAATGTCATAATAGAGCAGTGCAAATGGCATGACAGGTTGTAAAGTTATTAAGTGTTCATGACTCTTATGGCAGAGGGGAAAAACCTGTTCTTGTGGCTGGAGGTTCTGGTCCGAATGGACCGTAGCTTATTCCTGATTTTAGTAAATATTGCTTATTATGATTTAGGCACAGTCCAAAATGTGCTCATTTCTAGTGCATTACAGATCATATTAAAAGCATAATGAATAACCTTGAAACTAAAATCTAAAAACAAGAAGAAATGTCTTACGGACATATATTGATTTAGTATAAAATCTGATTAAAATAAGATTTAATATCAATGTAAGACAAATAAGTGAAATAATCGTCACAAGAACTAATCTTAAGTGGAAATGTCTAGAATTTCAACTTTTCAGATGAATATTGTAAATTTAAATATATTTCACAGATGAAATGACCGATGGGAAAACAAAAGTCTGAGTATGATTATCATTGCATTTTCCCACATGCAAATGACTGAAAAAAGTTAGCAATAATGCACTCGATTTAAATAGTTTAGTAGCTGCCAGTCTAGTCAATAACGCTGCATATGATGGATATTATTCCACATTGTTCCACCGTAACGTACCGACTTCAGAGGTGAGAGCAGGCCACAGGAGAGTCTCAGGTCTTTGGCATCGAGTCAAGTCTGTCATCAAAGACAGATGAGCACAAGTCGATGGCTAAGTCAGAGTCATTCCAAAGCCAAAGATGGTCAAAGAGGATTCAGGGGATTCACAAGTTAAAGTTTTGATTTCAGAACAGTTTGCTGCGGTCAAACTCAGGGCCCTGGGTGAGATGGTTTACCTTTTCTTTACTCCACAGTCCATTCCCCAAACATCTTTAATAAGGCCATGTACACACGTAGCGGGTATTTGTAAAAACAAAAATCTTACCCCCTTCATTTGGGAAAATAAAATGAATCCACACAACGTCGTTTAAAAAAAGAATCCCTCCACATCAAACGGCATAAATGCATTTTTCTTAGTATGCTATCCAATCACGATCCGCCAAATATTGTGGTCACTTCTGCAAAAACACTAAACATGACGCCAACCTCGTTCGTGTGGACAGATAAGGAGTCCGGAATACTTCTAAGCGTATGTGTAGACTCTCAGTCGTCCAGGTAGTGGTCATAGTAGAAAAGCTTGAATCTTCATGAAAAATGTCGACTGGAAGTCGTCATAATGTTGTAGAAAACAGTCGACCAAAAACGGTTCCTTCGTCCCTGCTCTTCAGCGTGAAGCAATAATTGTGCTTGCAAATATATGCACACAACAAGCGCCTGTGTAGCGGACAACACCACCATTTTCAGATCCATGCCTTTTCTGATTGTAAACACGGGTTGCGCTTGCGACGTCAGCATTTTTGGTGGCAGGCAGTGACGTTTGGAGCTTTTATTTACGTCCACACACAAACGTATAACCAGAGTTTTCCAAAATCTACTTTTTGGTGGGAGTTTTCATAAATTTTCCTTTTTACAAACCTACATACGCGTTTGCAAAGATGTAAATGAAGAAAACCAGAAGCTCTACATTGACCAGCGCAAACAAAAAAAAGATGCTTTCATCTGCATCGATATTTCTCAGCTGCAGAAAACCAGGAAGTGATGCCGACAATGGCACTTTCTGTCCTTCTCACCCCTTCACCAATATTGACCTGATTTGCCTCCATGTGTCATATGTCAGACACAAGACATGAATATGTAATCTAAATGATGATCATTAGGACCTACTTTAATTCTCTGGCTTTTAACACAGTATTTTTTCTCAAAGCTCGATTGTGAACATGACGAATGGGCTCAACTTTACCTCTTTTGAAGTAACTGTATTCCTACATGAAAAAATGAATTTTCTAACCAAGTGATAGTGACTTAAATTGAGACTATCAATCTTAAAAGCTGAAATTCTAGATTTTTTCACTTACTAAGATTAATTTTCATGAAGATTAATTCACGGTACTCGCTTCAAGACTCGCTTCTAGAGCTGTCTTACATAGATATGAAATCTTACTTTAAGCAGATTTTATATTTTATTTTTTTATTATTATTTTCAGTATATATTTGGCTGTAGATACCAAAACCAGTGGAGAGTAAGACATTTTTTCTTGTTATAAGATTTTAGTCTCCAGGTTATTTGTGCCTTTGTCAATACTTTACAAATACAATCTTAACCCTCAGGCCCTCCTTTAAAACACTTAAGAACAAACTTATTTGTTGTTATTTTGAGATCTTTAACTTCAGCCCTTATCATAAATACCTTTAAAAAAAAAAAAAAAAAATGCTGTATTTTCTTCATAAAGCGTTCCAAGTGAACTTTGTTTGTGCAGGTAATGCGAACCTCAGACAAGGTGGTGATGAGCCCAAGAAATGTTTTTGATACTGAATTTTTCTTTTTTTTTAAAAATCAAAAAACTCACACTCACCCTTTTTAAGCCTTTTTTTGACAAAAAATATTGTCATGGGTCCTATTTAGGTGTCATAAAAACTGTTGTTTTGAGATCATTGCTATTTGTTCTCATTATAGATGCCATTTTTTTAATATATAATTTTTACCCTTCAAATGCCATATTGCCAAAATTGATGCATTCTGTGAAACAATCAAAAAAAAAAAATTCTATGTAAAGGATCCAAAGTGAATTTTGTTTGTGCAGGAAATACCAGCTCAACACGGGTCAGTGATTAGCTCTAGAGTGGTTTTTGATATAGAAAAAAATGTTAGAGCATTTTTTGAAAATAATAAAAAAAACCCTAACCATATCCCATTGGGCATTTTTTGTCAAAGAGTCTAATTTAATCCAGAAATCTCTATCTGCTCTAGAATTCTATTATTAGTTTAAGATCTGTAATGCTCTAGATATGAGTACATTTTGGTCTGCGCCTAAATCCTAAGCAATGTCTACTTAAATAATTTATTCAAAATAAATTAACTAGTGTATTGAAGGTTAAAACAAGATTTTCACAATTTCTTTGTAAGTGCAAAGGACTGGCAGATCATTTCACTTCAAGTAAGACTTGAATGTTCTTATTTTGAGAAGAGGCTTTTTTGCAGTGTAAAGTGTAGTTTTATCATATGATACTTTTGCCCCTGTTTCCTTGTATGTGTCCTCCGCTAGGGCCAGTGAGGCTGGGGCAGCAGGAGGCCAGCTCCTTCCTGTCCCGCTCACTACTCTACAACAGCTGGGACTTTGAGCTGGTGGTAAAGGACAACCTGGAGCGCGAGTGCTGGGAGGAGATGTGCAGCTATGAGGAAGCGCGGGAGGTCTTCGAGGACACCATCCAGACGGTACAACCACTTGCACGGCCAAATAAAACTGAAATCTGCTGTATTTCATGTCATGTCATGACATGTCCCACTTGTCAGAGCCTCCACCTTCAATGATACACAATATTGCCAAAAGTATTTGCTAACCTGCCTTGACTTACATGTGAGCTTAAGTGACATCCCATTCCCAACCCAAAGGGTTCAGTATGATGTCGATCCACCCTTTGCCGCTAGAACAGCTTCAACTCTCCTGGGAAGGCCGTCCACAAGGTTTAGGATTGTGTTTTATGGACATTTTTGAATTCCAGAAGGGCATTTGTGAGGTCTGGCTCTCAGTCTCTGCTCTCATTCATTCCAATTATGTTCGGGTTGAGAGCAGGACTCTGTGCAGGCCAGTCAAGTTCATCCACATCAGACTCTGCCATCCATGTCTTTATGGGCCTTGCTTTATGCACTGGTGCACAGTCATGTTGGAAGAGGAAGGGGCCAGCTCCTTTCCACAAAGTTTGGAGCATGGAATTTCCCAACATGTCTAGGTATGCTGAAACGTTCGGAGTTCATTTCATTGGAACTAAGAGGCCAAGTTCCTGATAAACAAGCCCACACCATAATCCTCCCCCCACCAAATGTTATAATTGCCACAGTGCAGTCAGACAAGAACTGTTCTCCTGGCAACCACAAAACTCAGACTTGTCCATCAGATTGCCAGATGGTGAAGCGCAATTCGTCACTCCAGGGAACATGCTCCACTGCTCCAGTCCAGTAGCGGAGTGCTTTATACCACTGCACCCGACGCTTTGCATTGCACTTGGTGATGAATGGCTCGGATGCAGCTGTTCAACCATGGAAACCAATTCCATGAAGCTCTTTGCGCACTGTTCTCGAGCTAATCTGAAGGTCTCGTGTTCTCAAGTTTGGAGGTTTGTAGTAATTGACTCTGCAGAAAGTTGGTGACCTCTTTGCATCATCCTCTGACCCCGCTCTGTCAGTTTAAAATATGTTGCCAAAATGAACACTGGGGTCTTTGAATTCACCCTATAAAATATGACCATAGATTATTGTTTATGTACTGATTGAAGTCATTCACCCATGAAAAATATCAGTATTGACCAAACTGTTCCTAAACTTATTGTATCATGAAGCCTATTAATCATGCTTTAACCTTGTGGAGCTACGTCACCGCCCCAGACAACGCACTTTCATATTCTTTCCACATACGTGTAGTCTGGCCGGGACCTTGACGGAGCTCCTGGAGTTCACACGATGTCAGTCAGCCTCACTCACTCAGATCTTCACTCTGTGTGCTTGGGTAAGACTCCACCACATGGTGCAAGTATCTGGTATTTGCATCAGTGCAAAATGTCAATGTTTCTCCTCCTGTAGAGGGAGATGGGGCAGGTTTTATTGTTCTTCTTCAGGCTGTGCTTGGATCAGACAAATCATGGCTTTAATACAATCAATCAAGGAAAAACATTTGTGTTTTTGCCTTCACAAGCTTTATGCTGGGCTATTTTGCTGCAGAAAAGTGAAATCCCCAGCTCCAACAATTTGCTTAATGTCTCTCCTCACTCCCATTCTTAAAAATATGTATGTGAATGATTGTTGTCTTGTTTCAGGACAATTTCTGGAAGGACTACATTCAACAGACAGGTCAGAGCTGGTTTCCTTAATGCATGTTTGACTTTGTTCTGTGATTGTTTGGAAAGTCACTTCAGACTATCCAAAGTATTGGAAAGTAACCCAAATTTTCCAATCCTTGGAAGTTTGGATTAAGTGCAGAAGCTAGAATGGTGAGATTAAGCCTCATGAGCCACTGAAGCCTGACAGCCAACTGCTTGACACATGGGTCGAAGCTTCAAAATGCTTCATTTTCTCCACTACGCCATCATGTGGAGAAAAAAAAGTATGACTTTTTCCATAGTGTATGGACTTAAGCGTTTTTTAGTTACTTTTTGTAGAAAAAACTTAAATCTTCAACTGGACAGGGTTGGTTGAGTAGAGGACGTTTCGCTTCTTGTCGCAGAAGCGTCTTCCTTGCTCTTGGAAAAATAATGATTTGCCAGCAGAGAAATACCCTAATAAAAGGGTATTTCTCTGGCTCAGCCAGGCTCCTGCCATGGTTGCCTATCTGTGACCTAAGGGTTGTTTGTTACATTAAAATTAGCCCTGAGAACTGATCTATGCCCTGAGAACTACTCTGAAACTTGCACTCTGACAGGTCGTTAACTCAGACAAAGGGCTTGTTATTCTCCTGTTTTCAGTACATTACTGTAAATAGGGGAAAGTGCATGCCTTAATCCTCCTCCTCTGTTCAAACTTGGTTTAAATTTCTTTACAAAAATGGCTTCTTTAATGCTACGTTCAAACCATCTTTTCTCCTTAGCTAAGATTTTTACCTCCTTGTCATCAAAAGTATGGTCAGTGGCTTTGAGATGACTGCGGTCCACTGCTGTTCTCTCTGCAATGCTGATACATTCTTTTAAAGTGAGGTTGTTTAGTTTCACCAATATACTGCTCACTGCACTGATCCTGACACTGAATGGAATAAACTACATTGCAATCATCACCACATGCACTTCGAGCCTTACCACATGTGCTTCGAACATCAACACATGTGGTGATGTTCGAAGCCTCACGAAACTGCATCGCAAGGCTTCGAACGTTACCCTTACGCTTTGAATGTCTCCAACAGACGCATTGATACACGCTTCAACAAAACACGCTTCAAAACACATCACTGGCAAAAGCCTTCACTGTCATCACTGTCAGCCTTCTAAGTACTGTTGGAGTCCACTAAGCGTAATGTAAGTTTGGATGTGTGTGTGATGTGTGAACCTGTATGTGGTGTGTAAAGGGGACGCTCCTCGGGTGGACGTGTCAGGGCTGGTGGCCGGCCTCATGGCTCTGCTGGTGTCCGCCGTCATCGCCGCTGTGCTGGGAGTCTACTGCTACAAGGCCCGCCACAAGTCAGGCCGCCCACAGTGAGTACCCACACCAATGCTTAACCCAGTGAATACTTACACCAACACTTAACTCGGTGCGTACCTACACCTACGTTTAAGCCAGTGAGTACCCACACCAATGCTTAACCCAGTGAATACTTACACCAACACTTAACTCGTTGAGTACCTACACCTACGTTTAAGCCAGTGAGTACCCACACCAACGCTTAATCCAGTGAATACCCACTACAACACTTAATCCAGTGAGTACCCACACCAACATTTAACCTAGTGAGTGCCCACACCAACGTTTAACCTAGTGAGTACACACACCAGAACTTGACCCAGTGGAGTGGGTACCCATAAACCTGAAGCATGTACAATAGGCAAAAAACTAATGGGTCCATGTTTCTGTTTCATTGTTGATCATGTTTTGAGTTCTAATGTCTAAACCACACACAGACACATATTCCAAATGCTAAAATGCCAGCCATAGGTAGTTTCCATGTTAAAGCTCTGACCATGTGTTCTCTGGTGTGCGTAGGAACCCGGTGAGGATGGCTGGGGACGGGCGCCCGGCTGCAGAGATGGTGCCTTTGTCGGGGATCGAACCAGCGGGTTTACCCAGCTATAATGAGGCTCTGACCAGGAGCGGGCAGCACGACGCCCCCCCGCCCCCCTACTCTGGGTCAGTTTCAGTTCACCCATCACAGACATGACCACCAGTGAGTGACGGGATGTCGCATAGTCACTTTTTTATTTTTTATTTTTTTAATTAGTGTTTTCACATGCAAAAAAAATAATTACAAAGTGCGATACAACCGTTACTTCACCAAAAGAACACATGCACTTATATGTCCACACATACACAAATCGTGATATATATGAAAGAGAAAAGATAAATAAATAGATAAAATAAAGGGGTGGTGGGGTCTAGTTATTTGTCCTTTTTCAAGTATTTGTATCTTTTAGATTAGTCAAAATTCTCGAGAAAATGTCAGATAGAAATCATCTGCTTTACCTTTTAGTTAAAAAATATTTTTTTTCCAATTGAAAATGTTTCATAACATCATGCAACAAATTCATTTACTTTGTAGATTTATTTTTCAAATTCCAGTTTAACAATATTGTTCTTCTGGAAGGTACAGTAAATAATCTAAAAATAACTGCTTTCTTGGGTCTTTTTGCCCCAAATGAATTGAGAAATTAGTTTTGTAAAAATAAATCTTGTAATGTAATAAGGTATACATTGAAATAAAAATAAAAACTTATGAAGAATATTCATGGTAGGTTCATTCTTCCAGCGAGAGAAACTGGGAGGTTACACCATTTGTCTAAGTTTTGTTTGATTTGTTTCAACAAAGCAGAGAAATTATCTTTAAAAAGACCGTAGTATTCTTTTGTAATGTTGATCCCCAAATGCTTCAAAGGATTTGAGACTGTAGCCCTGCCATGTTGAACGTCCTATTGGGAAATAAGATGAATTCACGTTATTGGTCTGAACAGAC
This sequence comes from Lythrypnus dalli, assembly GCA_011763505.2. Taxonomy (NCBI): domain Eukaryota; kingdom Metazoa; phylum Chordata; class Actinopteri; order Gobiiformes; family Gobiidae; genus Lythrypnus; species Lythrypnus dalli. Next base: position 927 of record JAADKR020068910.1, on the reverse strand, counting down.
TCCTTTGGTTGAACATATAAAAATCCAGTATCAAGTTGAACTTTCCCGATCAGATTTATCCATAAATCCGGAAACTTAATATGTTTTTATTTTATTATTATTTATTTTTATTTTTTGTTATTTGCTCTGTCCCCCTTTTCATTTGATTTCTCCAGGATAGCAACTCTGTCACTGACATCAGTGAGTGACCTTTCTATCTCACGCTGTGTTTATGGACTGGTTGTGGTTGTCGGCTAATGTTTTCATGTGTGTAGTAAATTGATCTCTGAGTGTTTTGATGTCTCCTTGAGCTTATTGTTGGAGCGCAGCTATGTCTCCACGTAGCTCTCCTCGCATGGTCTCAGTCTGTGTCCTTCTGTCAGCCAAGAAGTTCTCTCGAAACAGTTCAGTTTGCAATGCTCGTACAGTGATAGTGGAGTCCTCCATCTGTTTAGCGGTAACATGTGCTGTCTACGTTGTGGTATCCTTCGGTGTAACTTTACCATTAGCACAGGCCGGAGCTAACTGGCTAGCATTAGTTGCTAAAATAGTTTTCTGCGTGAGCCTGCTGGTTAGCGCTACCAGACATATGCCAAATCCCAATTTCTTCATGATCTATTCTGGAAAATTAATGTTGTTAATTTCTTTGCAGAACTGCTCACTGACATTAAAACCTCATACACACCTAATGTGTCATTGTTTAAGTTCCCAGGACGCTTCAAGTTCCCATGCAAAGTGGGAGTGCAAAGAGGACATGCGTCTTGAGCATTGGGGTGTGTGCCAGATGTAATTTCTTGCATCTGGCGCTGCACTTCCTTGGCATCCGAATGCAGGAGTTGGGAAATCTGGTTAATTTTTGACGTGAATAGTTCCCTCAGGCTTCTTGTTGTATTGGCACAGTTCGACAGAAATTGTATTTTTTTACTGCAAATTTCATAATTCTACACA
>JAADKR020068810.1:0-11017 GCA_011763505.2 Lythrypnus dalli | reverse complement strand
AAAAGTTATGGCCAAAAGAAAATCAAAAAATGGCAAAAAGTGGCACGAAATGCCCCAATGGAAGATAAGGGTTAAACAAAATTAGACAGGTGCATAAATTTGGTCACCACAATTAAAAAAATAAACTCAATATTTAGTAGATCCTCCTTTTGCAGAAATGACACCTTTTAAACGCTTCCTATAGCTTCTAATGAGAGTCTGGATTCTGGAGTAGAGTCACACCACAGATATTATTCAGGCCTGGGACTGAGAACATTCCAGAATGTCGTACTTGTTCCTCTGCATGAATGCCTTAGTAGATTTTGAGCAGTGTTTAGGGTCATTGTCTTGTTGCAAGATCTAGCTCTGGCGCAGCTTCATCTTTGTCACTGATTCGTGGACATTGGTCTCAAGAATCTGCTGATTTTGAGTGGAATCCATGCATCCCTCAACTTTAGCAAGATGCACTGGCCACACAGCCCCATAGCAGAATGGAACCACCACCAAATTTCACTGTAGGCAGCAGGTGTTTTTCTTGGAATGCATTGTTATTTTTCCTCCATGCAAAACGCTTCTTGTTATGTCCAAATAAGTCAGTATTAGTTTAATTAGTCCACAGCACCTTATTCCAAAATGAAGCCGGCTTGTCCAAATGTTTTTTAGCAAACCTCATTTGACTCTGTTTGTGACGTGTAGCAGAAAAGGCTTCTTCTGCATTACTCTCCCATGCAGCAGCTCCTTCTGCAAAGTGTGCTGAATAGCTGCATGTTGTGCTGTAGTCACAATGACACCATTTTCAGAAAGATCATGCTGTAGGTCTTTGGTGCTGTTCTCTGGGTTGACTTTGACTGTTCTCACCATTCTTTGCTTCTGTTCATCCCAGATTTTCCTTGATCTGCCACTTCGAGCCTTAACTTGAACTGTGCCTGTGGTCTTCCATTTCCTCAGTATGTTACAAACTGTCAAAACAGACAACAGAAATCTCTGAGACAGCTTTCGGTATCCCTTCCCCTAATCCATGATGGTGAACAATCTTTGTTTTCAGATCATTTGACAGTTCTTTTGAGACTCCCATGTCACTACTCTTCAGAGAAGATGCAAAGAGGAGAAAAAAAGCCTGCAGGAAAACTGGAAGATCACATAAATGTCTAAAATACATTTATGTTTACAAAAAAACAATGTGAAATACAGATTAAATGTCAAATAGGATAATATAAAAAGTAAATAATTACCATGTAATAAATCAAATAAATAGAAATATAATACATCAATAAATATTAGGAAAAAGCTAAAATAAAAAGATGGGTCTTGAGCCTATTCTTAAAAATGTGAACGTTCTCTGCGCCTCCGGCAGACTGTTCCAAAGGCGAGGGCCATAAAACTGAAAAGACGTCTCGCCATGAGTGTGTGTCCTGACTTTGGGAATGACTAGGAGACGGCTGCCGGAGGAGCGCAGGGACCGCGAGGGTTCATATGGTAAAAGCAATTGTGAAAGATAAGAAGGCCCAAGGTCATTAAGACATTTAAAAATCATTAAAAGATCCGTAAAATCAATCCTGATACACACAGGGAGCCAATGCAGGGATTCTAAAACCGGTGTAGTGTGTTTCCTGGTCTTTGTTAGGACACGGGCTGCCGAATTCTGTAAAAGTTGTAAACCTGAAATACTCTTTTTAGGATTCTTATTAAAATGGTCAGTAATAAACTCACAAGGGGCGGGTAAAACAATCGGGGGACACTTCTGTAAAACCTTTATAAAATTTCAGGGGTTAGATAGCGCTTTGTTACAGTTCTCATTGGGGCCTCACGCTGGATAAAACTGGTGACATTAAAACACACAGTAATGATCAGAGATGGCCAGGTCAATAATAAAGGGCACTCTGGTGGACAGGCCATGTGTGATGACCAGGTCCAGAGTGTGCCCTTTATTATGAGTGGTTCTCGTCACATGTTGGGTAAACATTTAAAAACTCTTTTGAAATGGGGTCTAAAAGGTTATCTATGTGCAGATTAAAATCACCAGTTAAAATAACCATTTTATAAGAGCTATGTAAAATTGATAAAAACTCAGAGAATTCATGGATAAAAAGAGGGCATTTTTTGGGAGGCCGATTAATTGTAATACATAAAATAGGAGGGCTACTAAAAACAATTGTGTGGTGCTCAAATATATTATAGTGGGGAAATAAAACAGGTTTGGGGACAAGAGTGTTTGTGCATATTGAGGCAATGCCCCCTCCCCTTTTGCCACTCCTAGTAGAAAAATCTAAATTAAAACAAGGCGGTGAGGCCTCGGTGAGAACAGCAGCAGCATGATCCGTGCCCAGCCAAGTCTCCGTTAAAAACATACAATCAAGCCTATGGTCTAAAATAAAATCGTTCACAATAAATGACTTGTTCAGTAGAGAGCGGGCATTTAAAAGGACCAAAGTAATTGTGGTTGGTGACTGAATATCTGCAGTTATGTGATGGTTGTGAATTGGCTAGGGATCTAAGGTTATTAAAGTTAATGCTGGGTGTGATGGGAGGTTTTTGTTTGTGTTTGGTCCTCTCTGCTGATGATCACTGGAATTTTCATTATGGTGGGTGTGGAGTTGTGTTAGGCTGATCTTCATGCTGACTCTATTGTGAGTTGGATGTTTAAAGAAAGGAGGCAGGATCCAGGGATGTTGAGGTTCTGTCCTTTTTGAATAGTCTAGGGGCGCGATCTTGACGACGCAAACGTGGACGCTAAACGCTAACGCAGACGCTAACGCAGACGCTAACGCAGACGCTAACGCAGACGCTAACGCTAATGCTAACGCAATGCACTTGTTCACAGCCGCTCCGCAGCACTGCACTGAATGAATGAAGCGCGTGCACGGACAGTGCGTGCACGGACAGTGCGTGCACGGACAGTGCGCTGCACGGACAGTGCGCTGCACGGACAGTGCGCTGCACGGACTGCGTTAGCGTTAAGTCTGCGTTAGCGTTCAGTCTGCGTTAGCGTCTGCGTTAGCATTAGCATTTAGCGTCCACGTTTGCGTCGTCAAGATCGCGCCCCAGGTCTGTTAAAAAGGTGATACAATTGTCCACATAGGGGATCTTGTTGTCTCTGCAGTATGATGTAAAAAGGGGTGGAGTGCTCTGAGTCTGCTGAAGTTTATGACTCCAAAATGGGGTAAGGACCGGATATAATGCAGTTTTTGTTATTGTCTTTGATGATTGGGATGAGTGAAATGAAGTCTGTTTGAGTTTCTCTGTTTGCTGAAGTTTTAAGTCCACTGAACCTGCATGAAGGACAACTGTGGATATGGATGGGTGATGGCGTAGGATGTTAGGGGCGGAGTTGTTAAAGTCCAGCATGAGTGCACCTGGGTGCCAGGAGATGTGGGTGTTTTTGACGTGCACATGGCGTACCATGGATGTCCCCAGGACCAGCACCGGCGGACTGGTGTGGCCCAGAGCTGCTGGAGCACGAGCCTGCTGCCGGGAGCCCGCGGCGGGGAAAAGTCCAGACTCACGGCGAGTATGCAGACTCGACATACGCCCGGAACGAGCAGCAAACGGCAGAAGAGGGGTTTCCCCGCTCACCCCGGGCACTCGGGAGCGAGATGCGCGGGGAGGCGGCGGAGGTCCCCCCCGGCTCATCACAAGCGGAGCTCGGAATGTGGAGAGAGGAAACCCAACTGCCTCTGCGTGATGTCTGGGCTGCTTTAAGGCCACGTGGAGACACTCTCACACAAGCTTGCTCCATTCTCCTTGCGGCATGGAGCAGGTGTGTAGTGAGCCAAGTGAGCTCCTCCTGCAGCAAAGATTGGACAGGCAGCAGAGGGAAATCCGCAACATCCAAGATACTGAGTTTACTTTCCCGCACAAAGTTAGTCCGGTTGGTGCCAGATGTACGGTGGCTGAGTGGCTTTGAGCTCTTGCGGGACACAACAAAAGTCCATGGTTCCTCCTTACGTGGAGTTGAGCTCACCGGACATCGGGGTTTTGCTCCACAAAGAAGCCAGTAGTCCGTGTCCTCAATGTTGATGGGGGATATAACCTGGGACAGTCAGATTTAGCGTGCAGTGTCTGCAAATTGGGCACTGGTGGCGGTGGCGCTGGTTTTACCAAGGATCACGTCCCAGTCACGTTCCTCTTGAATGCGGAACAATAAGGTTTTTCGATGCTCCATACGACATATAACGCTGGTAGAGAACACGCTGGCAGCGCTCCGAGCAGAAAACGAAAGGCTTGGTCATAAAGTAATGGATTTAAAAGCTCGTTCCCGGCGGCAAAATATCAAGATCGTGGGAATTCCTGAGAGGATGGAGAAAGGGCAGATGGTATTTTTGAGGGCTTGGAGGAGCTCCAGTTTGTGGAGTATTCCTGTTCCAGTTATCCCAACTTGAATATGTGGGGTACACATTCTCACTTTGTTTGGGAAAGTGGGAAGGGGGAGGGGGTTGATGTGTTTTTAACTGTTCCCTTATATTTTTGTTTGCTCTGTGTTTTCAAAAATGTAGTGCATATTTACACTGCTACTTTTTATTTCTGGGGTGCTTCCTGAGTCACTAACATGACATGGTGGCTTTAAATGTATTAGTTGGAATGTACGTGGTCTTGGACATGTTCTAAAGAGAGCGAAAGTATTTTCTTATTTAAAATAATTATCCCCCGATATAATTTATCTTTAGGAAACTCACATCAAACCAGCTAAAGCGCAATTGCTTAGATGCAGATGGGCTAGTCACATTTTTCAATCTGCATTCTCTAGCAAGGCAAAGGGGATGGCAATCCTGATTAGAAAGACTGTACCTTTCAGGCATATCAGCACTGTCACAGACCCAAATGGTCGTTTCCTTTTAGTAACAGGCTATATTTATTCATTCCATGTAACACTCGTAAATGTATATGGCCCTAACTTTGATAATCCTGCATTTTTTTGTAAAATATTTAAATTGATTCCAAACCTCTCAGAGACACATGTGATATTTGGTGGGGATTTTAATTGCGTGTTGGATGCACACTTGGATAAATCCTCTCAAACCTCTCAAATTATGGCCTCTTCTGGTCAGTTGAAAACATTGATGAGTGGTAACAACCTGGTAGATATACGGAGATTAAGCAATCCTATTGAAAGAGATTATTCTTATTTTTTTTAGTGCACAAATCCTATTTTAGGATAGATTATTTCTTACCAGATTCTAAACTGATTCAAAATGTAACCTCCACCAAATATGACAACATATTTATCGCTCCAACGTCAGTAGTTTTAAGATTTACGCTACTCGAGGCAGGTATACAACTGGCAGTTTAATCCAAATCTTTTGATTGAAAAATCTTTCTGCCATTTTATTGCTGATAAAATTGTTGAATTTACAAAAACGACAAACATGAAGTGTCAGACTCGGTGTTGTGGGAGACCTTCAAAGTGGTAATGCGGGGACATATAATTGCATTTGAATCATCTCTAAAATAGAAACGCAGACTACGTTTGCAGGAATTAGAAGCTTAACTAACAGAGCTTGAACAAGTGCATAAAGCCTCTACGTGCTCTTCGAACTTGCAAGACATCCTAAAGCTAAAATATTTCTATCCTGTCGACCAAAGTAAGTGATCAACTAATTAGGATTTAACAAAAACATTTTGAGCTTGGCGATAAGCCTCACAATCTATTATCACTGTAGTTGAGAGGAATTCAATATAACAGAGCCATACACAGAATAAAATCTAAATCTGGTGAAATTCTAATTGATCCTAAAGCTATTAATTGCAGATTTAAAGAATATTATGAGGAACTTTACAATTCAAAATCTAAAGGAACATCTCCACCTGGCTGGGGAAGTTGGACCTTCCTAGATTAAGCGATGCAGCACAGAGAGCTTTGAATGCGGATATCACTATTCAAGAGAAATTATTAGCTATAAAATTTTTTCCTAATGGCAAGGCAGCAGGACCGGATATTTTTGGTATTGAATTTTATAAAAGAAATGCAGAAAAAAATTGCCCCTTTGTTACTGAGAATGTTTAAGCATTCTTTCCAAACAAAGGAACTCCCACTGACATTATATGAGGCTAACATGTCATTACTATTAAAGGAGGGGAAGGATGACACAGAACCCTCATCTTATTGTTCTATTTCTCTGTTAAACACTGATCTAAAAATCTTCACAAAGATATTAGTAATAAGATTGAATAATCACATTGGTTCAATTGTTCACCCTGACCAAACTGGATTTGTACCTAGCCGGTTCTCATTTTTTAATGTCAGGAGATTAATGTTTCACATTATGTTTCACAAACGCTGGAAAGATCAAAAGGTTGCAGCCCTATGTTCAAATGCTGAAAACGCTTTTGATCTAGTGGAATGGGCCTATATGGTGGCAGCCCCCTACTTTTTGCAATAGCAATCGAGCCCCTCGCCATAGCCATAAGGAGCAGTCCATCCATTACTCCAGTGCAGTTAGGGGGAAACAGGTCATTCTATCTCTTTGTATGCAGATGACATAGTTATTTTTTATCTGAACCGGAAAGCTCAGTACCGGCATTGCTGGAGTTGGTGAAATATTTTGGAAAAGTCTCGGGCTACACTATTAACTGGCAAAAAAGTGAATTTATGGTTCTGGGCGCTGACCTTGACATACATTTTTTAGAAAATCTTCCCTTATTAATTAAATTACTGACAACTTAAAATATCTAGGTGCAATCTTACCAAAAGATCCTAAGTTGATTTTTAAGCATATTTATCTTGTTAAGATTTAAAAACTAAAATAAGATATTGAAAAGTGGAGGACCCTTCCTATCTCCATGGTAGGACGCATAAATGCCATAAAAATGGTCATACTTACAAAATTGTTGTACCTTTTTCAAAACTTGCCCTTTTTTTTGACTAAGCAATTCTTTAAAACAATAGATTCAATAGTTTACCCTTTTATTTGGGGCTACAACGCTCACAGAATAAGTAAAACTCATTTATGCAAACCCAAAATCAATGGGCAGGCTAGGCTTGCCCAATTTTCAACATCAATATTGGGCAGCGAACTGCAGAGCCCTAGTTTTTTGGCAGACTGTGTTTAACTCGATGCCCGAGATTCCTCCATGGGTGGCTATTGAAAGTGATGAGGTGGAGAACAGTTCTCTTCCTGCACTCCTTTTTTCACCACCTAGTTCAAACGTTAAAGTGCACAACTTTATCGTCTTAAATTGTATAAAGGTATTTAATCAAATTAGGAAAAGATACTCCTTGTCAAGCATTAGCAATCATACGCCGTTTTTTCGCAATCATGCATTTCCCCCATCATTGCTAGATGCTACTTTTGATATTTGGAAACAGAAGGGAATTATTTTTCTTAAAGATTTGTATATTGCAAGACAGTTCGCCTCATTCACTCAATTAAAAAATAAGTTTTTACTATCTGCTACACATTTTTTTCTTCGATATTTGCAGGTTAGGAACTTTGTTCACCAGAATATTCCTGCATTGGAGTCCTTGCCTGACGATGTGTGTACAAGGCTCTTTTGAGTCCTCCTGAATCTAAAAAGTTGGTTTCTGGGTTTGTTAAAATGTTTTCAGTTGATTGTGGCTCTTTATTTTTGAAAAGAGCATGGGAAGAGGAGCTGGGGCTGCAGATAGAGGATGAAGACTGGGAAGAAGGTCTTGGCAAGATTCAATCTTGTTCTAATAATGCTAGGGTTAGGGTCAATTAATTCAATTTAAAGTTCTGCACAGACTGCACTATTCTAAGACTAAATTGCTCAAAATCTTTCCTTCCACTTCACCTTTATGTGATTGCTGTAAATGTGCACAGGGCTCTCTGGCTTACTTATTTTGGTTTTGCACGAAGTTGCAGAATTTTTGGTTGGAAATGTTTCAGTGGTTCGAAGGCATGTGTAAATGCTGATTAAATCCAGATCCTAAGATTGCACTACTGGGGATATTTCCCTTTTTCCTGCAACCCGGCTCCTCTGAACAAAAAACAATTGAATACGGTATGATCATAGCAAAAAGGATCATATTAACACTGTGGAAAACTGATACAAAACCTCAGTTCAAAATGTGGTTGAGTGAAATTTCAAACATTCTGCATTTGGACAGGATTAGTTTCTTCTTTCAGGATAAAACCGACAAATTTACTGAGATCTGGCAACCTTTTGTGGACTACTTGGGTAAACACAGAACTGCTCCATAACTGTACCCAACATGCCACCTTATTTTTTCTTTCTTTTACTTTTTGCTGACTGAGGAAACAACAAGTACTGCAGTGTAACAATTTATTTGAGTTATATTTTCTTTATTATTTTATTTTGTTTTGCGTATGTCTCTTTTGTTTTTGTTATTTTTCTGATTTGTGTTTTGTATAAAAGCACAAATACCTTAATAAAAATATTTTGCAAAAAAAAAAAAGCACCATTTTAACAATATTATCTCTCTTGAACAAAAAACCTAATCACAAAGTCATGATTTATCTCATTACTTTCTTTTATCATACTTGGCTCTACAGCTTCATTCCACCGCCACATTGTCGTTATCGCCTCTAAAATATTATCCATCATGCAATTTTGAGTTTAAAAAAAAATCACAACCCATTCCTGCAAACCTGAACTGGAGCAGACAGGAAACACTGACAATGTAAATGTAGCTAAGATCCCAGCCGATCTCTCCACCTGTCGACCGTATCTCCCCAAAGACTCAGAAATGAGCAAAACTCTCCATCTGGCAAAATAGCATATGGCAAAAGGTACACCAATATGTGTCGTCTGAACCTGAAAAATGTAATAAATCTGGTATTGAAAGGAAGTGGAGCGTAGAGTGATCAGGTCGTGACATTGGCCAAGCAATGTTGGTGAAAATACTTTGAAATAGTCTTCAGTTAAATAATACTGAAAACATAAATTGTTACATTGTATGAACATAGTATTCAATTGTATTTTGAATACTGAATAATTTGACAACTATTCAATTATCAAAAAAACTATTTTAGTATTTAATTCATATTTTTTGACAAATACACAGGTACAGACTGAGCTAAAATTGTTTTTTATTGAAAACTATTATGTCTTAACAGTATACAGTTGCAAGAAAAAGTATGTGAACCCTTTGGTATTACTTGGATTTTTTTATAAATTGGGCATAAAATGTGTTCTGATCTTCATCTAAGTCACAACAATAGACAAACACATTCTGCTTAAACTAATACTGCACAAAAAATATATTTTTTCATTGTTTTATTGAACACAACATGTAAACATTCACAGTGCAGAGTGGAAAAAGTATGTGAACCCCTAGGCTAATAACTTTTCCAAGAGCTAATGGAGCAGGGTGTCACCCAACCTGAAGTCCAATCAATGTTATGAGATGGTCAGGTGTTGGTCAAAGCTGCCCTGGCCTATAAAAACACACACCACTTTTGAGTTAGCTGTTTTTAAAGAAGCATTACCTGATGTGAACCATGGCTCGCACACAAGAGTTCTCAAAAGACCAAGGATCAAGAATTGTTAAGTTACATGAAGCTGGAAATGGTTACAAAAGCGTCTCTAAAAACCTTGATTTTCACGTGTCTACGATAAGACAGATTGTCTACAAATGGAGAAAGTTCAGCACTGTTGCTACTCTCCCTTGGCGTGGTCGTCCTGTAAAGATGACCGCAAGAGCAAAGCGAAGAATGCTCAATGAGGTGAAAAAGAATCCTACAGTGTCAGCTAAAGCCTTGCAAAAATCTCTGGCACATGCTAACATTTTTGTTGACCAATCTACAGTAAGTAAATATATGTATGTATGTATGTATGTATGTATGTATGTATGTATGAATACTTTGCGATTTTGCAGGTTCTCCCACTTAGAAATTATGAAATTGAAATTTTCATCTTAGGTGCATGTCCACTGTGACAGATATAATAATAAGAAATACATTGGAAAATCATATTGTTTGATTTTTTTAATCATTTATTTGTATGTTTTGGGGAACAACCTCCTTCCCTCAGTTAGAGCACTGAAGATGGGTCATGGCTGGGTCTTCCAACATGACAATGGCCTGAAGCACGTGGCTAGAATAGCCAAGGAGTGGCTCCGTAAAAAGCATAACATGCAGCACGATTGCGCAGCAGTTAGCAGTTGTGCTTCACAGCAAGAAGGTTTCAGATTCAATTCTCACCTGGATCATGGACGGGGTCTTTTTGTTTGGAGTTTACATGTTTCCCCCGTGTTCTCCCCGTGTCTGCTCCGGTTTCCTCCGGGTGCTCCGGTTTCCCCTACCACAAACAACATTTACAGTAGAATCCCCATCTGCAAAAGAGATTTTTAATCTCAGTGGGAGTATCCTGGTTAAAAAAAAGTCAAATAAATAAAATCAAACATGTATTTAAATAGTGAAAAATTAAAAGATTGCTATATCACGGATTTAATTTATCACAAGGGGGTTTTGGAACCGAACCCCAATGCTAAACGAGAGACCAATGTATATACAGTGGGGTGCGAAAGTTTAGGCAACCATGTTCATTTTCATGATTTTCCTTTATGAATCATTGGTTCTGAGGATTAAAAAAAACAGTTAAATATATCACATAGAATACAAACACAGTGATATTTGTGAAGTGAAACGAAGTATATAGAATTCACAGAAGGTGTGCAATAATTGTTTGAACAAAATTAGGCAGGTGCATAAATTTCAAAACCTTTAGAACTAATCATTCTCAACTCAAAATTGGTTTGGTAAGCTCATTGACCCTTGACTTCTATACAAAGGTGAATCCAATCATGAGAAAGGATATTTAAGGACAATTGCAGGCTCTTTTCTCCTCTTTGCATCTTCTCTGAAAAGTAGCGACATGGGAGTTTCAAAAGAACTGTCAAAAGACCTGAAAACAAAGTTTGTTCAACATCATGGATTAGGGGAAGGAACCGTAAGGTGTCTCAGAGATTTCAGTTTCTGTTTTGACAGTTATGAACATACTGAGGAAATGGAAGATGCAGGCACAGTTCAAGTTGAAGCTTGAAGTGGCAGATCAAGGAAAATCTGGGATAAACAGAAGCAAAAAAATGTGAGAACAGTCAAAGTCAACCCACAGACCA
>JAADKR020068614.1:0-11018 GCA_011763505.2 Lythrypnus dalli | reverse complement strand
TTGAGTTCCAATAATTAGTTCTAAAGGTTTTGAAATCAATAAAATGACAACAGTGCCCACATTTATGCCCCTCCCTATTTTGTTTAAACAATTATTGTACACTTTCTGTAAATCCTATAAACTTCGTTTCACTTCTCAAACATCACTGCGTTTGTCTCTTATGTGATATATTTAACTGATTTTTTTATCCTAAGAACCAATGATTTAGAAAGGAAAGTCATGAAAATGAACATGATTGGGTAAACTTTCGCACCCCACTGTAGGTTTCGGTTCCAAATATGAACCTATTCCTGTTTTGGCTCTCACTGTGTTAAAACAAAACTTTCACCCACTTAAGTGAATATGTACTCATTTGAAAGCTAGCGGCAGTATGCTAATGCTAGCCGCAGTATGCTAAAGCTAGCGTAAACCAGTCAAGGCTGTGACCGACATTACTGTATGATGGTTATTTAGAGTAGAAAAGTCCAGTTATCCTAGCTTAAGGTTTTTCATTCAAGTTTTTTAATGAAACACCTTTGATCTGTAACATCTTCTCATTTGCAAAGAGGACCAATTACTTTTTCACTCACAGCAACCACTTTTAAGAAAAGCTTGTATCAGTTGTAGCATTATGGTTTTCCCAAGCAGAGGCAATAAAATGGTGACAATGTTTACCCACAAAAGACTATTTGCATGTTTCACCATTTACAACGCCGTCATGGCAAAGTGCTGCTGTCTCCGTCACTAAAACCCACTAAAAGGATTTTGGGAGCTACTTGAAACACTTGAGCCAAAATTTTGCATACCAACACAGGTACATTTCAGCAACTCTGTCGAGGCCAAAGATATACAGTGACGTAAGGACAATTGTGAAAAAGCTCTTAAAACATCTGAAGGAATTGTTCTGACTACTGATTGCTAGACCTCTCGAGCTACTGTAAGCTACATAACAATCACAGCCTATTTTATTAGCTTTCAGTGGGAAATTGAGAGCTTTGTTCTTCAAACGCATGCATAGCTTGCGGCACCCACAAGAGAAAACATCGTCAAAATCTTAAAATCCGCACTCTCAGAATTGGAAATTGTAACCGAAGGTCAGTGTGTTGCTGATGTTAATGGCAATGCTAGAAATATGGATGTGGCAAGGCTCAGACCACACAGTAAATGCTTTGCCCATACCTTCAATTTATGTTCTCAAGCGGCACTATCTTTACCCCAGATCAGCCATTTGTTGGGCAGTGTGAGAAAAGTGCCGCAGCATGAACTTGTGATGGATGTGAGTACTTGCTGCAATAGTACGCTGGACACCTCGAACAACAAGCTGCTGTTACAGCAGCCCTCCTCAGCTCAGAATTGCAACGCAACGCACATGAAATAGTAACTTTGAACTCTCAGGATATCATTGCCTCAGAGGACATTGTAAAAATTTCTGTCACCTCTTAAAACAGCCACATCAATACTGTGTGATGAAAAAACTCCCAACGGTGTCCTTCATCTTACCTTTGATCCACATGATAAAACAGAACATGGTCCCTATGACTGAAGACACAACTATCAAAGCATGCATGAAAAGGGCTATTCTTAAAGCTGAATGACAGATACAGCAATGGTGACTACCTGACTACCATCTTGAGACCTAGTCACAAGATTGAGAACTCTCCCTCATGTTGAACCAGATGAACGCCAAGCTATTTATCCACGACTGAAGAAGAAAATGCTGCAGCTGCAGTAAACAGAGGTATTATTTCTAATTCATACACTTTTATTCAACTTTATTATTAAAAATTAATGATTGCGGTCTAATTGTGATAATGCTTAAAAAACACTTAAATTATTGTTTCTGTATTTCTTGAACTCTTAAACTTAAGAAAAGAGCCTGAGAGGATTACTCTGGACCCACCTTCTGCAACAAGGACAGCACTTCAGGACCTTTTTGGTGACCGTTTCTCTACCAGCAATGAGGGAGAAGAGTCCACAGTACAACTTTTAGTGTAAGAGATGGACATGTACAACAATGAAGGCCCACTCACACTGACACAGTGTCCACTGGTGGAAAGAAAAAGTTGTTATATACAGCAGTCTTGCTCCATTTGCTAAAGCTTGCCTTGCAGTTTCTTCAACTTCTGTAACAAGCGAGCATGTATTCTCCACAGCAGGGAATATAGTAAATAGTAAAAGGTCCCACCTCCTTCCTGAACATGTTGACATGCTTTTTTTGTTTGAAATAGAAGATTCAGCAGTTGTAATTGTATTTTTGTGTGACTGTTTAGTGTCTTTTTTTCTTGAAAGCAGGTAAAAAAACAACAACAACAAACAGTTATCGATCATGTTTACAATAACAAAAATATAATCATTAAAGAACAAAACCATTTACTTATAATTTTTGTCTTAATAATTCATATAGGGATAATGACATCATTTACACTGCGATTGCACCGTGGTGCCATGAGCCCTGAACCGTGAACCGAACCGAACCGTGAAATTGCTATACCATTACACCCCTATTTGCTTCTATATAAGATGGCAGCAGACGTGAAGTTCTCTTTCGATGCAGCCTTAGACAGTGTTCTAAATGATAATAATAATCAGCAGTGTTCCTCATCTAATTGTACGTTATCTGGTAAAATTGATACGATTAGCTAAGAGCTGCGTACAGATGCTTATCATAGACACTTGTACCGCCCAATAAACAACTCTGGACGTACTAAATCTCACATGTGATTTAGTCTGGTGGTAACCAGGCTAATATTTTCTTAACATTTCAAAGAATTGAATTTGCAGCCTGAGTGCCCTTTTCCTTTTTTGACTCCATAATTCTTCACAATTCTTCACATGTGCAGCTGTAAATAATGGCCTCTACAGTTCACGTCTCTCCACACTCCACCACAGGGCTGTCACAATCTTTTATTTGCTTTGACAAAGTGGCCAAATTCAAAGCCCTTTTCATGGACACACTAAAAAAAAGAGACCTGTGAATATTTACTTGGCAGACAGGATGATAACGTCTGAACTGCTGAGGCCAGTGAGGCTGAAGTAACACTGTCAATCATGGCCGATAAAAGGAGAGTCTGATTCAGGCTCTGATTGATTGTGATTGATCAATGAGCGGAAGAAAGGCGCAGCTGTTTTAGCCGATATCGAGAAAACAAGGGGAATAAAATATACTTAGGACATTGGTTTAGCTGTAGACGGCGATTGGTAGAGATATGGCGTTCATGACTCAATCAGCTTTTTTCTATGACTCTTTCAGGACTCTTTATTGACATAAATATGAGAAAAATCTATTGCAAGTTTTCTGTCATTTTATGTCTTTATGTTTATAAATTAGGCATTTAATGTGTAAAGACTGCCGTAGATGTCTATATTTTTTTATGACAAAATCTAAATAATGGATGGAACAAAGGGTAAATTGCTGGGTTTTTTTGGTATACAGCATACAAAGATATGTCCAAAGGCTTATTTTTTTAAGGCAATAGTGAAAAAAATCTAAATCAAATTTTGCCTTCTTTTTTGTTTTGAAAGTTTGGTCTTTTTTTTACTCTGGCTTGACAGCTATGTTTTAGACACATGCATTGTAATTATGGATTATTATTATTATTGGATTATGTTAAACACAGGCGTCAAAAGATTTCTCACCTTTGTTCATGGTTCACTTTTTTCACACTTCCACTTAAGCAGACGTATTACTATACAGGGAATGTTACATTTACACATTTTTTTGACAACATTCAAATGTCAAAACAGATGCAATATTAAAACATGCAAAATTGTGATTTTTAGTTTGATGAACAATGGCATGTTCACACATGCTTCTTCCTGTTCTCCTTATCATCCTGTCCTGTCCAAATAAAGACGAGGCTGTGGGTACATTATTTAAAATATGTTTTTGTACAGAAATAAAGCAATGAAAGTACGATACAAATGTTATCTTAATTGAATTTTACCAAACAAGAAACAATCTAATCTCTCTTTTGTTGAAAACCTCCAAAAGAGCAATTTATATTTACACAAAAACCAACGCACGTTTCATTCAAATCTCAGTACTCACTAAAGTATCTGTTACCCCCCACACACGCCTTTGCACCAAACTGAGACCTATTCTTTCCTGGGTCATTTCCTGTTGCCTTCCATGTCTCCTCCTCCCAATTCCACCCCAGAAGAGACACTCGGAAATGGGCAAGTCACGCCGTGGCACACAGCAATTTAAATTTTAATTGGTTAGATTTATCTTGGCCCGTACAGTGTGACGGGTTGATAACTGCTGCTGATAGGGCTGAGAGGCTGTTTGTTAAAGCAGTATCTGAACAAGGGGAAGGGATTTGTGCTTCCTAACCTGACGAACTCCCCCACGGCGCTGGGTCATTAAAGTTTTGGCAAATTGGCCCATTTCAGACCGGTCCCATTGCTTCTTCAGCTGCTCGAGGAAACTGCTAAGGCTGAATCTCAATTCTCTTTTGTACCCCTTCCCCCTACCCCTCCGCCTCCCCCTTAAGGGGAAGGGGGAGGGTATCTTTAGCCCTTTGAATTGAGACACCCCTTTGCTTTCATGTGTGTTTGGGGGAAAAAAGCATGAATGAAGTGTGAGGCTCTGTTTACAAACACACATGTTCCAGAGTTTACGAAACAAAAGAAAGGAGGCTATAACCTACAGGTTCATGATCAGAGATTTTAATGACCTTATCCTTTGTACTGACTTTCTTCAGTGTGAGGTATAAAAGTATTTTATTGTAGTGTTCATTAATGTATTGTTTCATTAGTAAAAAAAAAAAGAATAAAACTAAAGATATTTTTAAAAGTACAATAATATGCTTTTCCTTACCATTAATTTCTCCTCTTAGAGGTATAAAAATATCTTAATTTGTTTTTTAATTGAAAGATATCAATAGTAAAAACATTACAATTGACTGCAAACATTGAATCGTCCAAGCAGCAGAATAATCACAAAGAAACAATTGATCCGTTAGCTTTAAGACAAGTTACATTCCAGTTTTTTAAAGATATTTGCAAAAGGATAACATTACAATTTGAAATGAATATATAAAATATAAAATAAAAAATATATCATATTTGTAGCGCATGTGTGTGCGCACTGACGGTGCGCCACAACAGCGGAGAAAAGATACGATAATGTTCAAAACCAAATCATCTGCAAATGCAGCACGCATCCCACACATTAGCACTGTTGCCATTGACAACTGTCCTGAAGGTTTTTGGGAAGTTATAACTGTACAAACATGTTATTTGCGATAAAAAGCCACTTCCGGGTGTGCGAGTGCTTCAGCGCAATGTTTTTTTTTTTTTTTTCGGAAAAAAGCGCTAAACTCCTCCTTCCCCTTAGCGCAAAGTGTGGGTCTGAGTTCACTTACAGCTGGAAATGGAGATCGATCCCCTTCGCCTACCCCTACCCCTTACAATATTTTTGAAATGGACCAGCACTAAGGGTCTCGTGAATGTGCTAAGGGGAAGGGCTAAGGGGGAGAATTGAGACACAAACAAACATGACTGTCCTACAGCCTTTTCTGATTGGCTGCAGCCAAAGGCAGTGAGGCTTTATTATTGTGATGGACATGTTTATCACTCCAATGGTGGACGCCAAAGGCATGGGGGAAGAAAAAACTTGCGTTTGCTTGTGTTTAGGTTATTACAGTAGTTAAAAGCTCAATCTCAATTCAATAAAGATTAAGCATGCAGCCCTACTCTCAAGTGAACTTAGGGCTACTGCTATCATTGCCATAAAGGTCCTAAATGAAAATCATAATGATTTTTATTTAGTTTCACAGACGTCATACAAAGCGCTTTACAGTGGGTTATGTTGCATTGAATCAGTGATGGCCGGTTGCCCTGGGGCAGACCAGAGAGGGGCGGCAGCCAAAACACAGGCGCCAACAGACCCTCTTGCCAACACCATGCATGCAGTACTATTGTACATGTTATTAGTGGTAGGGGAAACTTCAATTCCCTGGCCGGGAATCGAACCCGCAACCTTATAGCTGTGCAGCATGAGCGCTAACTGCTGGGTCACCATGCTATTCATGCTTTTACAACTATGCTTTACCCCTTAGCCATGTATTTTCCACACAGTCGTCACTGTTGAGATTTTTGCCTAGTTTTCTCTTTTTATCTAGATGAATTTGACTTAAAAAATATTGTTTGTGTCTGTAGAAAAAAGTGCAGTTGAGATTGTAGCTCCCAAAGTACAGGATGGAGTTGTCTGTAACGGGTTCTGTTTCATTGTTAAAACCACTTGTCTTGGACAAAATGCTGATGAAGGTAACAGCTAAGCTACAACTTAATCGTAGTTTTCTCAAAGGCCTATGGACTCGAGCTGCAGCTGTTTATTGCGCTTAGCATTCATCACGCACTGCATTATCAGAAGTTCACTCTTGCAATAATTTATGTCAAATTGTAAAATAGAAAAACATCGAAAATTAATAAATTTAAAAAAAAAATCTAAATTACATATATAAGATTAAAATTTGGAACCTCAAAATCCAGTAATAACATGGTAATAGGATGGAAATGATAGAGATAATCAAGGATAGTTCTTTACTTTTTAAAAGCTCGAGTATCACCAACCCATTTAATCTGCAGTATTCTGGCTAATTGATTCCATTTGTTTGGATTTCTTGAATGACCATATTTTTTTAATTTTCTCAAAAATTAACAGTGCGCCTTAAAATGCGGTGTGCCTTAATCATGGCCGTGTTTACCGGATCGAGCTATGAAGCCGCATCACTGGACGGAGGCTGGGACCGCGGAGGCAGAGGTGCGGCCCATGCCAGCACCTCCGAGGTGCCCGCGGCTTACGCCAACACCTCTGAGGTGCGCACAGCTAAGGGTCTGCCCCCTCTGTCAGCGGCCCGGAGCTCTGCTGAGAGGAGCACTGGGCTGCGCCTTAAAATCCTGGGCAGCTTATTTATAAAAAATGGACAAGGGTATTTATAGTGCGTCTAATTATCCAGCACGCCTCTAGTGCAAAAAATGTGGTAGTCGTAAAAGAAAATGACAATCTTTTTAACATTAGACTGAACAAAAGATAAGTTTGCCTCTAATAGTGGTGTCTCACTTGGGGATGTGCCTGCAAATTGTGCTGATGTATTTTTTGCCACAGCGGAGTGCTGGTTCTATTCCGTTTATATTGCAGCACAGCATGGCGGCTCTGTGCTTATTGAGGAAATTGCACATTATCTCACTGAGACCCATAGGAGCGGTATTCAATTACAGTTTGAATGGACACGTGGATGCAACGTTGTTTGGCGAGGGTGTGGGGAGATAAGGGACACAGACAATAACTGTGGATCACAACAGAGGTCAGACTTTGCAATGGTGTTTATATAATAACTTGTAGAGAAGCATTTTATGAGCAATTGTCAAGTAGGTAACCAGATGGATTTCTGTAGCTTGTACTGCTTGTCTGTAGCTTATTCCACTCTCCACAGTGAAACAATCTACTCTTAGATTGTCCACTTTCGGGTCTGGAGCATGTACATCAAAAAAGAGTGCTTTAATAAAGGAGCAACCACTTGAGCAAATGCAATATTTTTTTGTGATTATCAAGCAGGTTAATGGTGAGCTTGAATTGCCTGGAAAAGCAAAGCTAGCAAGTTTGCAGCAGATGATTCCCTCTGTATCTTTATATGCAAAAAACAGACAAAATGAAAACAAAAAACCTCTATTAAAACTTGTCTTGATTCATTATTTCGTTGGCGGAAATATAGACAATTATGGCAATATTTATTCATTAAATGCTTAATTTTTATATAAAAACATTAAATGACCGAAAACCTACAATATTCCCCCACCCTCATATTTATGTCCATAATGTCCAGTAAAAGTTTCAAATTGATATATATATATATTTTTTTTTATTTTTTTTCTCGATTCCCCGACAGTGACTCTCCTTATTTATTTATTTTTTTTTTTATGGAAGTTTTAGCTACAGGTACATATTTAAGACCATGATAAAGCATATGCAGCCAAGGCAGGAATTGCACACAGGAATGTAAATGTAAAATGTATGTTATCTTTTACCAAACCATCTGGTATTCATAATTTGTTCTTTTACCATTTTAATGGTAAATGAAAAATAAACTCAATTAATATAGTGCTTTTCCATCACAGTAGGCGGTTAAAGCGCTTTACATCAAGGAACCACTCACCCATTCACAACCTCATTCATACACTAATGTGCGCAAACATTGGAGGCAAAGGAGAATGAAGTGTCTTGCCGAAGGACACGAGGACAGCATGGCCATGTGGCAGCGGGGTTTGAACTGCCAGCCCCCCGGTTACAAGACAACAAGCTCTACTATTTGTGTCACTGTGATACATACCATACATTTTACCATTTTATCTTTTTTACCTTTTACCATTTACCTTATACAATTTTAGCATTTAACTGTTTACCTTTTTGTCTTTTACCATTTTACCTTTCAACCATTTACCTTTGACCATTTACTTTTTACCATTTGACCATTTTACCATTTAACCATTTACCTTTTACCATTTAACATTTTACTATTTTACCATTTAACCATTTACCTTTATATCTTTTACCATTTAACCATTTACCTTTTTATCTTTTACCATTTAACCATTTAACCATTTATGCACATTACTCAAACGGTTAACTCCCCCTCCATTCGTCAGCTTGTCTCGTCCTCCTCCCATCCGTCTTCCGGCTCCGGTGGGGGAGGCGACGAGAACACTCCTTTGACGGCGGGGGGTGCAGAGCTTGATTGAGGTGCTCGATTTGCCTACGTGCCACAATGAGTGATGGTATCGAGATGATGCGCTGTAACGACCTGCTGCCAACGTATGTGACTGGCTCTCATTAAAATCACGAGTGAGTTTTTACAGCGGGGTGAGGTAGATTAGGGCTGACTGAGAAAGTCATATTGATGGGTTTGCTGGAAGTTTATTTGGGCTTGTTTGGGAATGGTAATTTGGGAAGGTGGGTTTATTAGTTTGATATAAAAACTATTTACAATTTAAGACGGCATCATTATCTGTGTGGTGCAAGAGAACAAAATTAGTAGTGTTGATTTACTTTGTTGTTGGAAATGAAATCCACTAAGCCTGCCGGTGGGCTGGCAGGAGGTGGTTACACTCTTCGTCTCAACCTAGGATGTAGTTGTTGTGGCCTCGTAGGACAGTTTTTATTGCTGCCCCTATCAGCAAGACCATGGCAATTACAAAAAAGAGTAACCATGAACTTAAACGTACTAAAAGCTTTGGCCTTACCCTCCAACAACCTGGAGCTGAACGCCCAGAAGACAGTGGAGATGATCGTGGACTTCAGGAAAGCCACAGCCCCTTTGTCCCCCCACGCCCTCACAGACTCCCCCACCCCATCTCCATCGTGGACTCTTTCCGCTTCCTGGGCTCCACCATCACCCAGGACCTCAAGTGGGAGCCGGCCATGAGCTCCCTCATCAAGAAGGCCCAGCAGAGGAGGTTCTTTCTGCGGGAGCTGAGGAAACTCAAGCTGCCAACCCAGATGTTGGTGCAGTCCTACACCTCCATCATCGAGTCCATCCTCACCTCCTCCATCACCGTGTGGTACGCTGGCGCCACCACCAGTGACAGATTCAGACTGCTGCGCATTGTGTGCGCTGCAGAGAAAGTGATCGGCGGAAAACCATCTCTCCAGGACCTGTATGTCCCCAGGACCAGGAGGCGTGCAGGTCAGATCACAGCCGACCGTTCTCACCCTGGACACAGACTGTTCCATACTCTCCCCTCAGGGAGGAAGCACGGTCCATTCGGACCAGAACCTCCCACTACAAGAACAGCTTCTTCCCCTTTGCCATAAGACCCATGAACACTTGATAACATTACAATCTGTCATGCCATTTGCACTGCACTATTTGCACTATGTCATTATACCCAATTGCTTCTAATGCTGCTAATGCATATTTGTACACCCTCATGCTGCTGTTTCTGTGTTAGATGTTATTTTTATTATTATTTGTAACCATCCTAATTCACTGTCATGTTGCACGGACGGACCGCAAAACATTCCTGGTTTGTGACCTCCTCACTAACAATGGCATTAAAGATTATTCTGATTCAAACATTACATTCACATTACAAAATCATTATCAAGAAGTTACCCCCATGTCATCTATTACAGCCCGCATGAACAAAAGTCTTAGTGGCACAGCGTGAATGTAATTATGGAAATTCATTGCCCTTATTCGCACCATAAAATTGTAGCTCTCTTGGCTGTTCTTTGAGGGCATCTTGTGTGAGTTGTTGGCTCAGTGTCTCGCTCCCAACCGCGTGATGGATGACTGGACAGTAGTCTAAGCCTGATCATCGTGAGCCTCCTGTAGAGAGTGTGCCGTCGTAATGCAAACTCTTATTACTGTACTACCAATTTGGGCAAATGGCCGTGCCCCTGCTGTTTGCTGATGTAGCTTTGACCAATTTTTTTCCCCCTGAAACTAATGGAACTCTTGCAATGCATCGCCCTATCACTTTAAAATACAAATCTATCCTTCATTTCAATCCACCACGTTTTTGTATTTGTAGTTACATTTATTTGGACTTTTTATTACTTTTACTACATTATGTTTGAAGATAAATATATTACTTTCTGCTCCACTACTTCTCTAGGCTTAAAAGTCAAGATAAACAAAAGCATGAAGATTGCTTTGTGTTATATCCCATTTCAAAGCATACAATAAACTTTCCAGAACAGTAGATGGTGCTGTGCAAATGTAGGAGGTCAATGCCGCTTACTGACAATATTCTCAATATAATTAAGTACTTTCTACAACACATACCTCAGTTCTTTTACTTAAGTAGCGCTTTGGTATTGGTGCTTTTACTCAAGTAATGAAACCAACTACTTTGACAAACACTGCACGTGCGTATTTGGTGAAACTTTTTAACCATTTATACGCAACTATATTTAACTTAAGTTGCCTTAAGTTAAGATACTGAACAGAGGAGGATGATTAAGGCATGCACTTTCTCCTATCTACAGTAATGTACTGAAAACAGGAGAATAACAAGCCCTTTGTCTGGGTTAA
>JAADKR020068518.1:0-11019 GCA_011763505.2 Lythrypnus dalli | reverse complement strand
TTTAGCAAACCTCAAGCGGCTTTCTTTGTGATGTGGGCGGAGAAAAGGCTTCTTCTGCATTACTCTCCCATGCAGCAGCTTCTTGTGCGAAGTGTGCTTTATAGTGGCACAATGACTCCATCTGCAGCAAAATCATGTTGTAGGTCTTTGGTGCTGATCTCTGGGTTGACTTTGACTGTTCTCATCATTTTTTGCTTCTGTTTATCCCAGATTTTTCTTGGTCTGCCACTTCGAGCCTTAACTTGAACTGTCCCTGTGGTCTTCCATTTCCTCAAAATGTTCCTAACTGTCAAAACAGACAACTGAAATCTCTGAGACAGCTTTCGGGATCCTTCCCCTAATCCATGATGGAGAACAATTTTTGTTTTCAGATCGTTTGACAGTTCTTTTGATACTCCCATGTTGCCACTCTTCAGAGAAGATGCAAAGAGGAGAAAAAAAGCCTGTAATTGGCCTTAAATATCCTTTCTCATGATTGGAATCACCTGTGTATGGAGGTCAAGGGTCATTGAGCTGACCAAACCAGTTTTGAGTTTCAATAATTAAAGGTTTTGAAATCAGTGAAATGACAGCAGTGCCCAAATGTATGTACCTGCCTAATTTTGCCTAACAATTATTGCACACTTTCTGTAAATTCTATAAAATTTGTTTCACTTCTCAAATATCCCTTTGTTTGTCACCTATGTACGGTGATCCATAGGGGCCAGCAACGTCATTTAAATACAAAGGCAAAAACGCACATTACATTAACAAAAACGACATTACATGAAAAAAAAACGACAATACATGAACAAAAACGACATTACATGAACAAAAATGACATTACATAATCAAAAACGACATAACATTAACATAAAACGACATTACACTTACAAAAACGACATTACATTAGCAAAAGTCGTATGACATTACAACAACATTTAGCTGCACTGGAAATGGCCAAACCGGAAACAATCCCAAAAAGGGTCTGGTTGCAGACAGACCACGCCCCCGCAGCCTCACGTACCGCAGTCTCAAGTACCGTATCTGAGGAGGACTCAGAGGAAATGTTGGAGGCATTTAAATGTATGTTTTTTGCTGTTGAATTTTGTGAGGAATTGATGGCCTCTGCTGCATTTAATAAGGTGTTGATGAAGCCTCAATGTTTGGTTTTTTTACTTTAAAAAATAGAATAAACATAAAAAATAATAAAAATCATACCATAAGTATTTTTCTCATTTTACTTTGGCTACTCATAACCTTTATTTTACAGGTCTGCTATTTCTTTCTAGTGTGAATATAAAAATTACTAAAAGGTAAATTGTGTTAAATACATATATATATTTAAAATATAGATAACATATATTTAATATATATAAGGGTAACTGGTCACGTGGGCGCGGAACTTGAGACTGCGGTACGTGGAAGGAACAAGGAGAGATTAAAAAAAAGCAAAAAATAATTGAGAAGCACTGCACTACACACATGGATGAGTTTGTCATATCTACAACAAGTGATTGTAAATGGGCTGTTTAACATTAGGTGTTTAAAACGGATGTTTTCCTACTTTTTGTAAAAACACAGCAGCAGCATCTTCATGTTGATGGCATATGAGGACACAGTGGGACCTGAGTTCACACTTTGTCGTGAGAAAGATGAAGGAGAGATTTTGTTGTTGAGACAGGGATGAATGTTGCCCTTTGGTTAAAGACTTTTTGAAGCCACTGGTTCTCGCAGAGGGTTAACAGCAATAGCGTGATCAGAGAGATCAGCCTCCTGCGCTCTGCTGGGAATGAGTCACAAATGAGGACAAATAAATAATGTAAAATAGTGTAAATAAAGTAAAGCACTTTGAGTGCCTAAAGCAGGTAGAAAAGTGCTATAATGTGACCATTTACATTTATTTATTTATTTATTTTTTCAAATGGTTGAGTGACTGAGGAACTGGCTGTAGAAATCACATGGCCTGCTTCTGTCTCTGAAATGCAAGTGGTAAAGGTGGGGAGGATTTCGTCTGGAGATCCTCCTGCTGGCTACCGTGGGAATAACACATATTAAAATGAAACCTTTCAGTTTCAATTTACAGCATCAGTAGGAGCTTCAGCACGGCCGGCTGAACACACTTTTAGCTCAGGGCAGTTCAGAAGTCAAACAAGGTTGAAATATGGGCTTTAAACAAATTAGAAGACAGTCTCAGGTTTTAACAATGGCACAATTGTATTCAGGAAGTACAAACCATTAGAAGGGCATTAGAAGAAGAAAAAATAAAGGTGGTGAGACTGCAGGTGAATAGGGAAACATGTTTTCTGTCATTTAATTTTTATTTTAAAAAATTAGACATTTAATGCATAAAAACTCACATTATTTTGTATATTTCCGATGACGAAATCTAAATAATAGATCGAGCCAAGTTGAAATGTATGGTGTTATTTTGGTAGTATACTGCATACAAAGATTTGATCAGAGGAAATGTTGGATTAGTGGAGATTTTTTTAATAAGCAAGGTACTATAATAATAACAATAATATCTTAAAAAACACACACATTTCACCTTGTTTTTTAGGATTTAATGCTCAATAAAGCAGGTTAGGAAATAGATATTAAAGAATTAGTCTAAAAATTAATTTGCAATATTGTGCAATATTGTATTTGCAGTTTGGAGTCTGTAGGAGTTATCAAAGTGGAAATGTTGATGACAGAGTGTAATAAAAGGCTCATTTTGAGAAAATACACTTTAAAGTGTTGAAGCATCTGCACATGTGTCATACTCGCTGCCTGCCTCTCTTTTTCGGAAATGCTCTGAGAGGAAATGACCAACATTTGGATTCATATTCATGTCCTGTGTCTGACGTGGTTCATGTGGATGCAAATCATATCAATATTGATGAAGGGGATCAGGAGTGAGAGGAGAGAAAATGCTGCTGGCGCCACTTCCTGGTTTTCTGCGGTGCACTCGCCATTGAAACTTCATAAAATACACCACAAAGGGAGAGTTTGGTCTTTTATTTTTACTCTGGAACTTAAAGGTAAATGTTGATGGACAAAATTAGGTAAAAATCTCAACATAAAAAATCCTTGCCTTTATCCGCAGCGTCTCGCTTTAAACTGGATTAGCTGAGAAATAATCAAAACTGTGTGGATGAAGTGAATTACAACTCCAGGCTATGTTTTGACAAGGGAACAATGTTAGAACCAGGTCAGAAACTGCAATTTTGTATGATAAAGTCTGTGGCAGCCTTTGCGTTGAGGATTCTCATATCCCTGCAGGAGACACTTGAGTGCGTGTCTCTGGGAGGGTGACTGACCATACTGACCATAATAACAGATCCACATGGAGCAGAAGTTGAAAACCTGGACCTTAAATCCCCTCTGGTGTATTTCTGCAGCGGCATATCGCTCCACATCTCAAATCCCCGCTATCCTCAAAACACCATTACAGAGCTCTAATCCTCCAGCCTGGCACGTTTTCTGCTCTGCGAAGGCTTTGAAATTTCACTGTGTTTAAGTGTTCGGATGTGCACTAGATCGCCTCACAACAGTCTGGGTTTCCTCCAGGCTCCCCGGTTTCCACCATCAACAACCCCAAGCCAGAGCTGGGGTAAAACTTCTGGGTCAATATCGACTACAAGAGGGAGATGAAGGCTTTTGAAGATAGAAGCGAAACATCCCCAACTGAACCAACCCAGTTCAGTTCCTTATTTGAAAAGTACAACGGAAAATTCTCTGACTGCATAGAGCCTTCACAAACATATTGCTATAGTATTTATGAAGCTAAAACTTACTTGTAGTGAAACCCATTTGAGCATTGACCTGAGCCTGTGCAGGTGTCTGAACATCATAAATACAGAAATGTTTTAATGTTTAGAAAGTATTTTACATCATGTTTACCTACATTTTCTTTAACGATGAGACATACTGGATTATTTAAACATGCAAAGCCAGTTATTTCTCACGAGGGATGAACAATGCAAGCTGTGAACACTAGTCATGTGACGTTTATGAATGAACAGTCTATTATTATTATTATTTTATTTATTTATTTTTTCCCCCATTTTCAGGTTTAAGATCAGTTTGGTCCCTTAACACCTAAACTTACATGCAGTCAAAACAAACATTTTTAGGCTTCAAATGCCTAATTTTTTTTACTTAAAAACAGAAAATGGCAGAAAACTTTCCATACATTTTCCCTCATATTCATGTCAATACATCTATACTTTATTTTCTATTCACCTGCAGTGTCTTGCTTTAATACTCACTCGAAACTACACCCAATGATTATAGAATCAAATGAATGTGCAGCCAAGCCGTGCTTCAGCTCAGACATGTTTCCCTCTCTCTTTTTATATCTTTATCTTTGCACCTTCCCTGTCTCTTCTTTCTTCTTCCCTTTGCACTGCGAGCACAGGCTTCAGAGAACACTACATGGTGTAAAGGTTTTGTAAGCTAAATGTATGTTTGCAGATTAATGTCATACATTTTATGTGTTTTAAGAACAGGGAGACTTCACACATGGGCATCACTCACTGTGTTGGAGCGTTAGCTGCATATTTCTTTTATTCTTGTCCCTCAGTCAATGGCAACCATGTAAATAATACAGTTTGTACATAAATGCTGTAAATGCAATTTCGTTGTTACCTGGGACAATGACAAAAAAATATTGATTGATGCCATTCAGTCACGACGGCCTCAGAGGTGACTTATTAAGTCAGTATAAAAAAGAGCCAGCATTTTGAACGGCTTTGTTAAATGAACAGATCCCAAAGATTTGGATCCCATTAAAGAGCCATAAATCCATTTAGTGAGCACTTAAACTGATCAAATGTAATGGAGAGGTGGGAACTTGTACCTTTTTATTCTAATTGTAATACCTAATGATATCAGTTGAAGTTGTGGTCCCTGTTCTCCTGGCTGTGAAACACTACTGCTATGTGCCCTTTTATGTTATGATCCTTGGCTATCTATGTCTCATCAGTATACAACATTTAGCACCAAACATAGATCTTAAAATGAACAAATTCACTAAGCGTGATGGCAAAGAGCACAAGTCACCCATGGCGTGCGCAGGAACGCCAAGGATTAAGAAGCAAACAGGAGATTAGTGGGGTATGTTGTTATTGGATTTTAGGGCTGTCTTTGGACAATTTGTACAAACAGATAGGGATAAATCTATATTGATAGAATGTCGCTGGGACTAGCACACAAGTGGATGTTGTTCTTTTGATAGAAGCAAAGTCGTTTGGGAAATAACCACGTACATACAAAACAACAATGTTTTATGATTGGATTGCCCTTCTGTGAAAAATCAATTATTAATAAGCCTAATTTTGTATAAAATGGAGAACTAGCAAGAAAAGTTTTCAGGTAGCATGATTTGGTAGGATACAAAAGTCAATTCTTGGATATATGGATGTTTCTTTGTGGAGCTTGATTGCTCTCCTGCATCTGGATGGATTTCCCGGTCATCCCGGTCTAACTTATGTTTCAAATATGTTCAAACTACCTTTCATTAGTAAATGCCAATTTTCACAGCTTTGAGTGGGTGAGGCTGGCTCTTTGCAAAAGAAGCCAATATATAAAAGATTCATGTTTGTCTAGCTTCAGTTTTGGTGTTTGGGAAATGAAGCTGAAGCGCAATCTGGAAGACATTTTGCAGGCCGGGCCTCATCACCACATCTCCTCCCCTGACCTATCAACCTCCAAGTCATCCAGCTGCATCATCTTGTCCAATCATCTCATAACCACATCTCCAGCTCATCCTCGGCCTATCAAAGCCAAAGTCAACCAGCTGAAACAAATGCCCAATTATCCCATCATAGCCGTGCCTCAGCCTCAGCCTCAGCCTATCAGCATCCCAGCCTCTGCTTCGTCTGAACCAATCAACGCAAGGACTTCATATTTAAACCTCTCCTCTCTGCATTCTATCAGCTCCAATTCAGCCGTGCACCAGCCGAGCTGCAACCCACCCCCTCCCCAACTCCACCTTGGCCATCAGGAAAATCCAGGTCCAATCTTCATGGCCCCACTCCACCACCAGTGTCCGGTCCCGGGGGAAGAAGACATCCCAAAGCTCTTTTCAATAGCTCTTCAATTCACTTCACCTACGTCTTCAGCCGGGGCTCGAGCGCCAAATATACCA
Source organism: Lythrypnus dalli (assembly GCA_011763505.2). Classification (NCBI taxonomy): domain Eukaryota; kingdom Metazoa; phylum Chordata; class Actinopteri; order Gobiiformes; family Gobiidae; genus Lythrypnus; species Lythrypnus dalli. The sequence continues at coordinate 4,904 of JAADKR020068518.1, read as the reverse complement.
AACTAAATAAAGGTTCTAATCTCGTTCTGTTTCTGTCTGAGTCTATCCAGGTTGAATTTCATTTTTGCACTGAAGAGTAAAGAGTAATCTACATGTAATTGTAATAGAGCATGTTTTGGGTTTTTGTTAATTCCACTTGCGACATAGAGGCGCCAGATCTCTATTTATAAAACCCCCGTCTTTCATTGTTCATCCTCTAACCCTTGCACTTCCTGGTTCCATCTGGTTGGCAGTGGTGCTCAGTGGGAGCAACATCAGTTTCACTGTGGGTCAGTGCACAAACCACTGTCACAGCCACTGTAGATTGGGTGTGTCGTGTCGTATGTTTCTTCGAAGTGTGCGCCGCAGAAAACCAGGAAGTGGCACTTTCTCACTCATAATCCCCTTCACCAATATTGACATGATTTGCATCCATGTGTCGTACGTCAGACACAGGACATACAAATATAATCCAACCAATGGTCATTTCCACTCAGAGCATTTCCAAAGCAAAGAGGCAGGCAGCGGGTACGACACATGTGCAAACGCTTTAAAAGCCCTCAAATGTGTTTTTATTACACTCTGTCATCAACATCTTCATTTTTATAGCTCCTACAGACTCCATACTTTCTAGTATTGGTCTTAACAATATTTTCAAGGTATATTCTGGTATGTTACCATATTTAATTCCAATACTTTTTTTTAATTGAGCATTAAACCCTAAAAAACAAGGTAAAATTTGATATTTTTCAGTAACCTAGCTTATGAAAAAAAACAAGATATTAGGAATTCTCTCTGAACACACCATTGTATGCAATATTTGGTATATTGCAAAATAAAACCATAAATTTCAACTTGGCTTTATTCATTATTTACATTTTGTCATTGGAAGTGTAGATAATTATTACAGTTTTAAGCAATAAATGCCTATTGTTTATTATAAAAACATAAAATAACAGAAAACTTGTAATGCAGTTTTCCCCATATTTATGTCACTACAGTAAACGTTTCAAATTAATATTTCTATTTTCCCTATTCCCCTATTTCCTGGCAGTGTATCACCTTAACGGTTTGGTGCTGGAATAGTATGATATCCTTTCAACAGATCAATCAATCAAGTTGTTTTTGTAAAGTACAATGTGACAACAGGAGTCGTGTCACAGGCTACAGACCAGACAGTCTTCTGTGCCTGAGCACAAACCAGCACTGTCACTTTTGTCCTGTCGTGTGCTACTTATGATTGTGTATTTGTGCAAAAAAAAAAAAAAGAACTGATGAATGTGAGAAATGGTTTTGTGACATTTGGAACCTGCACAACAAACAGCGCTAAAGCGAGACATTGCAGGTGAATATGGAACATAAATATGAGAAAAAGATATTGTATGGTTTCTGTCTTTTTCTGTTTTTAATTTAAAATTGCCAAATATTTTCGGCAATGACGTTTGAACAATGGACTGAGCCAGGATGAAATATATGGGTTTATTTTGTAGATTTTTTTACAAAGACTATTTCAGTGGGGATTTTAGATTTTAGTTTAGATTTTATAATTTTAGAATAAGCTAGGTATTAGTGGAAAAATCTGTTAAAATTCAAAACTCAATAAATCAGGTTATGAATTAAATATTAAAAAATCCCCCTGAAAAAAAATCTTTAAAATAAGTACAAGATTGTTAAGGTTGAGGTCTGTACGAGGTACTAAAGTGGAAATATTGTGTCTCCACAATGTTAGAAAAATCCATTTTGAGAAAATTATCCTTGAATTTTTTTTCCATATTGGTCTATGGAGACAGATTGAATCAGTACAATAATATCATGTTATTGAGAAGATTAGGTGTTTTTGTCTAGAGTAAATGAAAACCTTTATGATATGAGCCCAAAGTGGCCCAAAACCTGAAAATGAGTTTTGCCTGCAGCCTCTCCCCTTAAGAACATTTCTGATTGTGAAAAGCAAATTATGATAAAACTCGGTCCACTACATAATGTAACAATTTCTTATTGCATCATCTTTGCACTGGATTGGACTTAGTGTAATATTTCATTATGAGAGAAAATTATGGTAAGTAGTTTCCAAAATCTATGGAAGGGATGTGTTCTGTGGAAGAGCGGTTTTATCCTCAGCTGATACGAATGTGCAAAGGGAACATACTGTAGCTGCCTCTCAGACACGGATATCTTTAGCAGTCTGACTAAGAGCCGGATTTTAGACTTTCTTCTGTGCAGTTGACCCCCAGGGAAGAAACAACCCGAATTCAGAGCCAAAGTAGAATAAGCCCAACTTTTTCAAGCACCTGAGTGCAAATGTTATTTACATATGAAGTAGAGCTTTTATAATACAGTTTTCAAAATAGGTTAGAAATTAAACAGAAGTATTATGAAGCAATAGCTTCACAAATAATTGTGGAACATTTTGGTTCCTGATTGGTTGTTACTTGTTGGATACATCAGTGACTGCAGCGGTTGCTTGAAACTAGAACTTTACTGTGATTTTTACCCCAGGACTACGAATGAATGAATGCATCAGGGACAATACTGGTTATTGGCAGCTGGGTAACTCAATTGGTAAGTCGTTCGACTTGAGGAATACTCAGTGTGGGTCCTTAGGCAAGACCTTTCACGCTGCTGCCTCCCGGCGCTGGAGTCCAGCTGCTCACTGCTCCTTACACAGTGCCCCAGTGGCAAGAAGGATGGGTCAAATGCAGAACTGAATTTATACATACATTTAAAATTATTATTATTATTATTATTATTATTATTATTATTGGTACATGATAGACTTCTATATTCAATTGCATGGTTGTTCAGAAATGCTTCTGTCCTAAAATACCTCTGACTCTCACCAAGTCAGTGTAGCACCAAATCACAGGAAAAGAACATTTGCTTTTAGGGGAATGTATGAGTGAAATCTACATCCCAGTAGTACTTACAAACTTTATTCTGCAGAATAAAGAACTAGTTGGGCAGAAATAAGTAGATATCAACACAAATGATAAATCTTGTGATCTGTTCTTCCAAAGTGAAATATAGAGATCATATTTTTAATAATACCTGAGATGATCTGATTGTTATATTACAAATGGGATTTTATTTTCTGTTTGGAACATCTTTTGATGTGATTACTTGTAATGCGGATAACTGTCAAGCCATCCACATGTGAATTGCATAATGACTGCTTGTTTTGTGTAATTGTATTTATTGTATTTTTTCTATGGACCTCAGGAAGAATAGCAACAGCTTCTGATGTGATGGGATCTTAATAAAGAAACATAAACAAACTCATACAAATTTAGGATTATTTGTAGACTATTCTATTCCAAGTGTTGCAATACCTGCCTCATTTTTGTTTTGTGTATACACAGACTCTTGGTCAGGCCCATGCTCCTATACATTACCAGGAAGCCATCTCCATACCATCCCAAACTGCATGGCTCACACCTCCTACACCTACAGCAAAAAGGCAAAAACATTCACTGGAGCATCACTATTACTTAACAACACGCTTCAGCACCTTCTGACACCAGCACTAATGTCTGACAGTTGCTACATCCACGGAGCCTGAAGGACAGTGGAGGTTTGTTTTTGATGGGGAGCACAGGGAGGAAGATCTTAAAGGGACAGGCACCGACCAAGTCAAGGGAAATTTTAAATGAGCTGTTGATTGAAAGACAGTGGTTGAGTTGTGTTTTTGTACCACAACCCTTTCCCATCCCATCTCTTCCATGCACGGCTGCAGAAGCATCAGCCTCCTCTACATGCCATCCACTGCGTCAACATTTAGCCTAGTGGTTAGTGAGCTATTTTCTCTATAAAATCCCTCTTTGCTTCGCATTGCTCTGTGTCTACGCCCCGTTTTGATTGTATGAAACAGATTTTGATGAACAGATCTGCCAGTCCCACTTGACCTCTCCAACTACGGCCCACACCAAACTAAGGCACTCACATTAATGAAACGAGGCAAAGCTTTCAGGGTCATCCTGTTTTAGCGTCCAATGGATGTCTGTTGTGAGGCCTAATGGGGGTCTTGATCTCATTTTTGCCTCAGTCAAGGATATGGATAACTTTTTTTTTTCTCTTTTGATAAACTATATTTTCTAAATCCATTTAAATCACTGCTGTGACTTGGTCTTGACTAGAGGTTAATAAAACTCAACTACTCTCTTTGGAGAAATTGACGTCACAACTGCATTTACAATTCAGGTCACGTCTCTCTCTGTAGAACCTATATGAGCAATGCAAAGCCCTCTATTTTCCAGTGGGAGAGGAGCATTATATAGGATCAGCCTTCTCACACAGCCATAAAAAATAGCCACCTCAAATGCACCAGTGGAATTAGATTTTATTTTCTACACACCTGTATTACTTCAGAAGGCATTCATTTGACCTCTGAATTTTGAGGACAAGTATTCGCAGATATAGCAAAGTGGAGTCAGGAGAGAGGGTACGGATTGAATCGTGAAAACACTGCTCTGGGCCCGGGACTATAATGTTCTAGCAGAATGTTTACCAACCAGGGTATGGGGACTCCGGTAGGTACGCAAGCACTTAGCAGGGCTATCATATTTCGGTATGTGCAGAGATATGGGGGATGCTGGAAAAAACATGTATAATCTACAACAAATATAAAAAAGACTAAAAGCAGTTCAGTGTGATTTCTTGTACTAACTAATAACTATTTATATAATATAAAACATGTACGGTGCATTTATATTTGAATGTGCTAGAGCAAGAACTAGGGCGCGATCTTGACGATGCAAACGTGGACGCTAAACGCTAACGCAGACGCTAACGCACGTGCGTGTGCACGGACAGTGCGTGCACGGACTGTCCGTGCACGCACTGTCCGTGCACCCTGCTTCATTCATTCAGTGCAGCGCTGCGCTGCGGAGCGGCTGTGAACAAGTGCAAAAGAGGCAGGTTCTGTGCGGGTT
>JAADKR020068324.1:0-11022 GCA_011763505.2 Lythrypnus dalli | reverse complement strand
TGTGTGTCCAGGTATGACTTTGTGGAGCTGGAGGACCTGTCTGAGAAGGCCATGGTGGGACGCTGGTGCGGGGCGGAGTCCGTCTCGATCTCCCACGTCTCCAAAGGCTCTCAGGTCCGGATCAGGTTCACATCGGACGAGTACTTCCCCTCCGAGCCGGGATTCTGCATACGCTACTCTCTCCAACCCGCGGTAAGTGGACAATGGACTATAGCATAATATGATGAATGAAGACAAATGTAGACCTGTTCTGTGCATCTGGGGATTCGTAAATTTGTCTCATCAAGTGTCCAAATGTACAGCTTGAATGTGATAAAGGAGTGTTGAGCTGTAAGCACTCACTAACTGCACATGTGGGTGAGCTCGATGTCGTTCTCGGTGTCACTGATGATGTTGCCGTGAAAAATGATTGGATCCAAAATACTCCGTGACCCTCGGATAGATTTGTTCTGACCCTGAAATGAAAGAACGGATTCTGAGATAAACGTACATTTCAAAAGAAAATGGTTTGGAATACTGGGCCTCATTCTCTTTGTATTGTGTGATTACATACTGGGTGAGGATTGTTTTTTTTATTTTTATTTTTTTTATGACATATCAACACATACATGGGATTTGGGATGAGACCCAGCACCCATGACTTGTCCAATCAATATACGCTATAACACTGGACACACTCGAAATGGGCCTATTTGATCTAAAGCAAGCAATTTTTCCACACATAACCCACAGATGAGTGAGGAGCCTCGACCTGAATTTGAAACAGTTTGACTTGAATGATCTCTTTGAACCAAAAAACAAAAAACACCTATTGTTTTTAAAATGAAAATAGTAGTTCGATATGTAGGAATACATAAATATGGTTTCGGTAATGGCAGGCGTGCTAGATATGATGGCTGTCTATTATATATATTATTTGCTTATTTTCTATACTCGTTTGCATTTAAAAATCTCAGTTAAGCATTGGTTCTGTTACTCCAGTAAAACAATTGTTGAAAAACCTGTTAGCTTTATGATAGATGAAAATGAATCAATGCTGAACTATGTTAAACTTTGATTATGTGTTGTATGTTAAAAAGCCAAGAATCAAAGTACTCAGGAAGGTTAAAAAAAGAACACTTTACCTGCATCAAAATATTTTTTTTTTAATATTTTCTATAACTTTTTATTTTAAGGGGATAATGCATATAAATCAGAGGTGTCTTAAGTGTGGCCATTTTCCTCCACATGTATCTCCCACTCTCATCTCATCCATTTGGTCCAAACACATTTGAATGACAGCCGGCAGCAGCACAGTTCACACAGAGCTACTTTTAATGAGCGCCGATTCAGGTTGGCAAATTGAAGCTCCATTTTTAAGGTTGGAAAGGTCGGGTTTGATTTTCATCGAGCCGGGTTGGGCAGGGCAAAAAAAAAAAAAAGCACAAGCTCCACTAATCTCTTCACCTGCCTCCGTTTGTCTGTTTACGCTGTCAGACCACCCACAGTCTGACAAAATGTGTGGACAAAAGACGATAGCTGTTTTGTGACCTGTCATGCTGTCGCTCTGCTCTCCGTCTCCGAGCAAACATGTCAGTAATCCACGCTGTCCTCCGGGCGCTCCAGTAAGAAGAGCTCAGGAGGCTTTATTTTTGTGCTTTGATTTCGTATAGACATGATTATTATTTATCCCGCAGCTATACCGGAGCAGAGAGTGAAAGCAGTTTGTGTAATAGGCCGTAGAAAACAGGTTGTATCTCGCAGCAGATGAAAGCGCCGTTTGAACTTTGAACGCTCGCGCCTCATCGAACAACTGTAGACATATAATGCATAATTGAGGCTAGAAAAGAATCTTGGTGGGTATCTCATCATTAATATTTTAGGCTTTGAAATTTGAAGTACCTTCTTGGTAAAGAAATCACAGGAAGGAGTAAGAGAATGGTTGGGAGTTCAATTTGGCCTAGAGCACCCCTGGCGAGTAATAGTGGGTAAAAACAATACAAATAAGCTTTCACTTTAGTTTAATGGCATGCATGCAAATCAATGGCGCCCAGAAGAACACACACATGAACAGAACTACTCTGAGTGTACCACGAAATAGACCATAGGCTTTAAAAGTGACTTGTCATGCATAATTGTGGCTTGTAAACCTTCTTTTGCATAATAAAGCAAAATCCCCCCTCTTGGATGGATATAAAAATGCAGACAATACTTCCAGGACATACTTATTACGCAATAAAATCCAGGAAATATTGGAGTTCTTATGCTCATGGCCAATGTAAACAAGATTCATCAAACCTGTATGACTGAAGCAAAAAGTATCACTGGCAACAGAACAAAGTTGGTCAAAAGCTCAAAACACTTTAACATCTCCATATACCACATATACAGTGAAATAAGGTGATATTATATGGAGAGTCCCTGTGACACTTGGGCTCCTGTGTTTGGGCCTAAACTAAATGAGACCACAGCATTTAACTGTAGCCTCCTCTAATGACCTGCTCATTTCCAGCCTTAGAAGCTCTTTCATTTGGACCTTTGGCTCATTTGGCTCAAAACTGTTTTTTCCTGCTTACTCCAAAGAAAACAAGTGAGGAAAGCGCCTTCTATGAATGTGTATGTGATTATGTCTGAACTGAAACACGTTGTTATATTTTTTATTCAGGGATTGATGGTGTGAAAGGACAGATTTTCACTTTCAAAGATACTGGCATGATGGAAATTAGTTTTTTTGCATTGCTTTGTTTAGGATTTTTTTACAATGTAATTTGGGTAGTTTAAAAAGCACAATTCAGACACAACATGAAGCGCTCAGCCTAAACAGAGCTGTCTATACTATGACATCAGCTGCTGTCATACTCTTTGTAGAGGGAGAAAAAGATCTCACAAATGATGAATGTTGTGGTTCAGACTCTTTCTTTACACTTCTAGCACGTTTCTTACATCCCAGTTAATCACAAGAATGAGTTTGGACGAGCCCATAAATATGTTATGACCCATTAAAGTGGATTGTACATACTGTATTATGAAGGTTACAGGCCGAGATGATTTGTCAGTTTATCGATTCGGAGTTGGATGAATTGTTCTGATGAAGGAGGAAAATGCAACAAGTTGAGGGTTGAAGAAAAATCCAGGTCCCTGTGCCCTAGCAATAAAAAAAAAAAGGACCACGTGAAAGATGGACCTGGTGAGCCGGCCAAAAGAAACAAAAAGGAGAGTAAATGAAAACAAAGAAACAATATGCGGTTACATAAAATACCAAGGGGAAAAAAAACACACAAAAAAAGCATGAAAATATTACCCCTGGTATCTAAAAATGATACATTGGTAGCCTGCAACTGCATTAAATATATACAAAAAAATAAAAATAAAAGTAGATACAGGGCCTTTATGGTCGCCTTCGGACACCTGCGTTATTGTTTGACATGTGTCAAACAGTAACGCAGAATAGTTATATAGCGTAATCTTAAATAAATAAATGAATGAAGCAAGAAAGAAAAAAAAAAGAAAAAAAAAACAAGAGTGGGTCTCATCAAAAATAATGTGTATGGCTTTTACAATTAGTGACTAGAGGTAATTTCTTTATTAACTATTTATTTAAGAATTATCAAACAGTGTCTCATGTCCACTGAAAGTTTGTGATTAAAACTTCAGTAAAGTGTGGCTCTCGTAGTGGTTCAGATTTATAGATGAAATCAGAACATTCACTTTGAAGACCCTTGGAGCAAAAGGAAACAAAGTGCATATATTTCATTTCCGCAAACACAAACGTGAGCAGAAACATCCTACAAAAACAACCGAAAGGAAGTACCTACATGGTCTAAACTTCCATATTTACAGAGTGTGTCCGGTTCAGGTGAGATGAAGAACACTATTGAGCAGAGTTTCCACAGTTTGTGCTTCAAGCACAGGAGGTACAAGGTGAGGAGAAAACCAATCCAATGGTCCCTACACGTTTAGGGCCTTTGAAGAGGAGCTCACGCTACAAACACCGCTCTGTGCTTCCTCTGTGGTCAAGCAGCCGCTGCCGGAACCCTGGGCCGCGCCGGGGCCAGCACTCAGCACTATGTTTAAAACAAGCATCAGGCCTCTACAGCACTTCCTCAGGAGGAGGACAGGGAGGAGGGGACGGACACAGTCACTCTGGGCTACAGGGGAAATCAAACATGTCTTTCAGTCAGGGTCATTTGCATTGGAAATTCACGACTTTTCATATTGATATTTCATGTTTTGTAATTTTATTGATTACATATGGTAAAGACACTGGATGAAAATGAACTGTTCTCTCTGAAACCACCTCCACGGGCTACAAGGGTGTTTTCTATGATAAAAAAACATGCTGACAGTTGGATGCAGCCGTAATGAAGAAGGTTTTGAGTGCAGAACTACTAAAAACACATAATTTATGGCATAAATGAATAAGCATTTTTCATCCTGGAGCTCATACTGAAACCTACAAGGCAAAAAGGGCCATAGACAAGGACTCAATGCAGTGAGACAAGTTTTAAGTATATTCACACCTTCATGTGGGCAGTAGTGGAGCCAGTGATGGTGGCAGGGGTAAAATAAAACATATATTTGTCATGATTTTCTGTGCATTTGTGAGGAGATCGAACCTCTCCGGTCATTGCTTTAAACATGAATTGCTTTTGTTTTTGTCCGGCCTTAAGTGTCCAAAAGCCAGAGCTGCAGCCACCTCTCCTCACTCTCACTCTCTCTGTGTTTAAGGATGTGGTTGGTGACTGTTAAAGAGAGACTCATTGTTTTGCTGCACGCTCCCAGGATGCTATTCTGGTCCTGTCAGCTCAACCTGTCATTTGCACTCCCAGGAATAAGGCTGAGTGCTGCTGCTGCGCTAGAACAAAGAGAGCGGCAAAGAGCTAATCACTGCTCCAGACTGAGTTACAGACAGTTTGGCAGTTCCAACACTTACAGAGTTTTCAACTAAAATAAGACTTTGCCATTCAGCATTTTTTCCTGGAATTCTGTTCTTCTGTATTCACATGAAAACAGTTTAATTGCACCCAGAGCAGCTTTTATTTTAAAACAGTGTAATAAACTGCAACAAGACACAAGCTTGTGTCTTGCAGAGATTGTCAAAAACCTTTATGAATTTCCATCAAAATGACTGTGTGTATTGGTTTTGCAAGGCTGTGAGGCAAGAGTGCTAGTCCCTTGTCCACTGAGTTGTGTTGTTATGAATAAAATTGTACATTTTATTAAAAAAAAGACCTTTCAAAATTGAATTCTACTCAATTATAACTTTTACCATGTTCTTGTGAAACAGAGCTGACATTAAGGTTCCAAGCCTAAAGCAAGATGTTGTTACATGGTTAATTGTTGTAAGGGTGTAACAATGCATTGTCCCACAGTGCACTGCAGTGATGGTGTAAGTTTTAGTCTATATTTTTTCTATTTTATAAGCTTCGTAGCAGGTATCATGCACCAAAACAGAGTCACATGTGTGTCAACATCACTTTCCACTAAACTAAAGGTGCAGACGCTCAGAGCTGCAGACCTACATCCTCCACAAAACACATCCAGTCAGTGTGGCTTTGTCTGTGGTTCTCCTGAAGACGTCCAGGCCGCGGTGAGTGACAGATTCAGGTCAGAGAGCATTGTCAAAGGTCCCGACAGATGCTTTAGACACATGGCCCTGCATGTGACAGTGCCCTGCTCTTGTTTACTTTGCAACACTGTGATGTGATGCGAGCTGATGTGATAGTATCATGAAGCAGCTTTGAAAAAAATGGAAAACGACATCAATCGTTTTGTTTAAAAAGCGCATGATTACTGTCATTTTGTACATTTACACAATTATTATGATTTTAAAACTAGCTTAACTTCATAAAACTTCATTAACTTTGCCTCAATTTCCGCGGGCGGTCTCTTTTTCATCCCTCCAAGCTCAAGTCTTCTATTGTCAGCCTGGGAGCTTGAGGGTTCTGTGCAGTATCTTTGCTGTTCCCAGTACTGCACTTTTCTGCACTGAAATGTCGGATGTTCATTCTACCTGGCGTCAACATAGCAATACTAAGAGATCAGGAAGAAGGAAAACAAGAAACTAGAGAAATACCAAGGGCTCAGAGAGGAGCTGGAGAAGGCCTGGAGCGTGAAGGCATCAGCGGCGCTTGTCATAATTGGAGCACTAGAGGCAGTAACCCCCAAACTGGAGGAGTGGCTACAGCAGATCCCAAGAAAAAACATCCACCATTACCATTCTGTCAGTGTGTATCTGGAAGTCCCACAGGATCTTAGCTGGGTCATTCTCTTTTGATCTTATCGTTTTTTTAATTCTACAATTTATGGTTCTTGAAACTACTGTGTAATTTCTACTTTAGATAAGTTAGTATTTTCTTCAGCAAATACTCAAGTAGTTAAGTAATAAATTGAGCAACATTTACTTGAAATCAAATATTTTGACCCCCACTGATTAGTGATTACAGGGCTTTTATTCCATATCCATCAAAAATAAAGCCCTAACAATCATAAATAGAGCTAGTTCCTCTAACAAAGCTGACCTTCCTGCTTCTACAACCCAAATATAAATAAGCATCTTACTGTACTGCCCCATTCTAAACAGTTACACTAGAATATATCTCAGAAAACAGACCCATCTTATTGTAAAATCTCTCCTTGTTTGTCTGGACGTCTATTTATTTATTTATTTTGTCTTGTTGCGTCCAGCTAACCCATTCAGTAGATTGATACGTGCCGAGCTCTGTCCGTCCCCACCAGAGACAGGACTATAATCGGGAGGACCTGCGAGTATTCTCCGGCGCTGAGTTTGTCCGACATGTCAGCTCTAATCTGCTCGTGAGTGACAGGTGCAAGCAGGCATTGTGACACCGAGAAAAGAATGCTCCCTGCACAGCCTTCACACACACAGAGAGAGAATGTTGGCAGTAGTTCTGAAAGCTTCTGAAATGTTTGGAAGAAAAAAGAAAAAAGAGGCGCTCGGTATGAGTTTTTTTTTATGTTCAAGGGAATTATGAGGCAGCGTCAGAGAGGAGTCTGAGGAGAAATGGGGTGTTGGGATATCGACCTTTTTTCACTGGCACCAGAGTGGATTCATTTAACCTGATATTGTGATGTGAGGCTTTTTGAAATATTAGGCAATAGTGTAACTCAATGTAGATGCAGTAGTGATTTCATGACTGAATCAGCTCTTTTGTGCAGATTTACATTGAAGAAACTCAAGATTCAGTACAGCAGCCGGAGTAACACGACTGAGAGCATTTTGCACACAAAAAAAATACTTGGCAGATGTTTTGTTGCCTTAGAATGATAAGATTCTATGTGAAATTTTCTTCCAAATAGAGTTGTTTACATATACAAATGTTCCTGGGCCTGCTTTTGTTGGATATGATGCATTTTTAAGATTGACTTTTTGTTTTGAGTGTTCAAAACTGAAGACCTACCAATCACTAATCAGATACTAGAACCTTGGGGGATGAAGTAAAGACTCTCTTTATTACACAAACTTTTATTCACATATACATTTTTTAAACATAAAAATCAGTGTCATCGTAAGTTTTTAATCCAAATGAAACAAAAATCAGTGAAAGTCAGGTGCCATAAAATAAATCATCATACACCTTTTGAACAGCTCCCATTAGCTTTTAAATTAACAAAAATTTCAGCTTTGAAAGCACAAGAGTAGCACCCAAATTCGCTATCTATACGGCAATGGTTTTTCTATGGCTTATATATTGGTATATGGTATAAGGTATACGTGCATTTTATATTTCTTATTCACAATGAAATGTTTCTGGATGGCACTGAAGGACTGAAAGGCTTTTTGGCAGTAAGATGAGCCGTTTTCTTTCCTCCTGTTGCCAGAGTGACTCGGAGGCAGACTCCCCGGCTGTGGCCTCCTCTGGGCAGGGCCTGGAGGAGCTCACGGAGGCAGTGGCAGGTCTGGGCACCGTGGAGGAGGTGCTGAAGTATCTGGAGCCGGACAGGTGGCAGCTGGACATGGAGGAGCTGTACAAGCCCACCTGGCACATCCTGGGGAAGTCTTTCATCCTCAACAAAAAGGCACGAGGTGAGCTGGACTTTGCTCATCTGTTCTCTGTTTAGAGTTTTATGAGGACTCAAAAGATTTACAGTAATATAGTAACCCTGTCATACTTAGCTGAGGCTTAAAAGCATTCTTGTATAGTGTGAAACAATGTCTATGTGAGGATAAGACAGAAACACTTAGAGCTCCCTCTACAGGCAGAAGTGGGAACGGTTGTGGTGTAATCTGCAAGGATAAGCAGGTATTTGTCGAATAACCACGAGAAAGCCTGCAGATATTCCATATGCAATCTAAAAATTCTGCAAAGATGCATATCAGTCATTTGCGTTGTATTTTTTATGCATTTTTCTCCATTTAGAGACCTGCCCAAACTTTACAACATGTATTTTCCACATTGTGAGAGAAGGGACTGGAATCTCCACAGCCTTGTTCTCTCTCTCTCCTCTCTCTCTACTCTCTCTCTCCAGACTGCTGATGTTTTGCTCGGTCTTTATGAAACGCAAACTCAGGATAAACAGATCAGGAGCAGAGTCAAGTGATACGATGCACATCTCGATACGGCCTAAATAAAAGCAGCTTTAGTCGCTGACATACTTTTGTTTTTGTTATTAATGAAACTAAGTGCACATGATGAGGCGAGGCTCCTTCAGTGAAAGCATAAAGATTGATAGAGCTGTGCCGTTAATGTGGCTTTCCCACTTCTCCTCTCTTTCTCTCTTACCTGACACAGTGGCAGAGCAGAGCTGCTCATGTTGATTAGCTTTCCTTTTTGCAGCAGTCAGGCTGAAAGCTGCTATAAGAGCAGAGCTAAATAAAATTCAATACATTAATACATGTAATGTACAAGTATACACATCCCTTTTTCTTGGTCCTCAGGAAAAAATGATAATGATAGTAAAAAAACAATTACAGTATACCTATAGAAAAAAATAAGACTATACCACTGGGGAAGGACAGGAGTGAACAGGGGTACTCAAAACTAAATGAATGAATGGTGTCACATGTCTAGCTCAAGACACATAACAAAAATGAGGGAGAACAAGGCAAGGTTTGGGCCAAATCAAAAAGGTTTATTGTTGTAATCATAACTAAAGAAAGAACATAATAATGATCAAATGTAATTGTAAGAATCAGTAGTGTGTGCAGTGTGGAGTGCGAGTGAGGATGTTGGTGCAGGTGTGTTGAATGTCTAAGATAAACCAAACTAAACCAAGAAACAAACAGCTTACCTGTGAGAGGAGCAGAGAGAGAAATGTTAGTGACAGCCCTGCTTAAATACCCAGGTGCCTCCACTCAAGTGGCTCCACCCACTCCTGCTGAGGGAACCTCCCACAACTGGCACTGATGAGTGTGCTTGTGAGTTGCAAATTAACCCTTGACTACAATCTGGTGTGGCGTGTATCCATTGAAATGTTCATTAACATGCACTTTTCCGAATAATTAAATAAATACATGAGCACAGAGTGGAGGTGAGAGTCAATGGTTTTGTGGGCATCTCTCCTTAGCAGTAATAAAAATGCTCTGATGTGATTTCTTGCTGATTGCTACACAACAAAAACAACCTAGAGGTCTCTGTTGCATTTTAAAGTCCATAACTACATTCTGAGCAGTTCTGAACACAACACATTCATCCTGGCACCATCGATTTGTTAGCGTCCCCCTGGCTAAAATGTTTGTATTGTTTGTTATATGGATCACTCCCACTATAAAACAAAGTGTTATACAGTTCTAATCACACTGCTAAGGTAACCTAAAGCTTGTTCAAAAGCCACAATAACAAACAATGCATAACGTCTCTGATAATTGCTGTGTTCATGTGAGTTCAGGAGCCGACCTGAACCTGCTGCGTGAGGAGGTGCGTCTCTATAGCTGCACCCCCAGGAACTTCTCTGTGTCCCTGCGCGAGGAGCTCAGGAGGACAGACGTCATCTTCTGGCCCAGCTGCCTCCTGGTGAAGCGCTGTGGAGGGAACTGCGCCTGCTGCTCGCACCGCGGCTACGACTGCCAATGTGTGCCCGCCCAGGTCACCAAGAAGTACCACGAGGTATTATTACATGATCATCATTATTTACATAAGCAAATGTGGCTCAGCTGCACACGTACACTGTAGCAGCATTGATTCTAGTCAGCAGGACTTCAGAGTTTACTGAGCACAGCAGAGTAAATCGAATACCAGCCGTAATGACCAGTCGTCCCAGCTGACCTGACAAACTCACAGTGACCTGATCATCAGATCATTCTCAGATCCTACCCAGTGGAGGAGGAAGAGGAAGTGCATGCTATCAGCATCATAGCCACAAGTCCTCACACCAGTGTGTCTTTAGCTCTTATCACACAGAGGAGGAGTCAGCTGCTTGACCTCGAGCTGTGATCATTTTCCTTGTTTATCTGATGTTGTTCACGGTAATCCCTCCCAGCACTGACCATGCCCCCCTCTCTTCCCTTGACGGTCCGCCAAGATCGACACATCAGCGACAAATTCCAAACTGCAGATGTGGCCGGAGTTTGAGGTTTATTTACACTTGAAGTGGAATTTAACTGCTTAGAGTCATACTGCTTTAAAACAATTAAACTAGAACTCACTTTTCTTGGAAGGTTTTAGTGAGCAACAGCACACAGGAGCAGCCACTGGTGGAAGTGATGAGACTTCTAGCAGTTGTCTTGGTTGGAAAACATCATTTGTAAACTGAACATTCCCTAGGGGGCAGATTAAAACTCCAGGGGGCCGCGTGTGGCTCATGTATCTTTGGAATCCCTGGTGTATATAAAATTAGGATGTTACTAATTTTGATTTCATGGACTGGCCCAGGAATCACGATAAAATCATAGAATGTTACTTTGCAGCACCACACTAAAAAAGCAAAAGCTGATTTAATGTATTCATTGTTCACCGATGGTTCCCCACAGCCCCATAACCCACACTGCCTTGTCCCTGTCCCTGTCCCCTGTCCCGTGTCCCGCAGGTGCTGCTGCTGAAGCACCGCCCTGGGGTCCGCGGGCTGCAGAAGTCCATGACGGAC
>JAADKR020067662.1:0-11035 GCA_011763505.2 Lythrypnus dalli | reverse complement strand
AATAGGCCGACGCCCCCTCACTGAAGTCCTCACTGAAGAAGTCACGGTCAGTTCAGTGTCTGCCTCTCATCCTCTGGACTGTACTTCTCCATCTAAAGCCCACAATTTCAGGTCATCTCTGGCTGTAGCAGCTCTGAGAGAGAGGCTTTGGGCAGAGGCAGTGACCGGTGCGCCCTGTGGTCATCCTCACTGTGTTAAAGAAATCCCATAGCAGTCATAGCAGTAGCCTAGTAAAAATCATAAGCATTGTTTTATTGGTCATTATGTTACTTTGAGAATATAATATTTCTATTAGTATTTAAGATTTTATAAGAACATACACACATAAAGCAAATATTTGTTCTTCTGCACTTCAGTGTGTGTGTTATTGATTGGATCAGTGAGCTTTATTTTTATATATTTGTTACATGTATAGACAGTCCTCTGTTCTTGACTCTTCTATGCTTAATACTTAAATAAATCTAGCTTTGTTTAGAAAGAAATATTGATTTATTGCCTTGTTTTGTTGAAAAATACATGTGAAAAAGACCTTGAAAAATTAATCGCATGTTAAATCTCTATTGTAATATTGAGAGGAAAAAAATCAATTAGTTTATTTTACAAAAAACTGATGAACATAGTTATATTTGAGAAGCGAAATAAAGTTTAGAAGGATTTCCAGAAAGTGTGTAATAATTATTTAAGTTATTTCTAGTTGAAGATATTTTGGTCTTTATAAAACATCTCCAGTTCAGTCAGGTTTGATGGTTTCTGTGCATGGACAACTTTAAATCACACCAAAGTGAGCCCTATAATTTGTGATTTGTTATGGTTACACTTAGTTATATGTCTTAAATGAGTTGGTCTCGCATCATGATCTATTTTTTGACTTTTTATTTCTTTGCTTGGTGCTTGGGCGGCAGAAACAGTTTCTATTTGCTTTGATGAGGTTGAACACTCACGTCAATTTAGGTTCAGTTTAGTGACCATGTTTTGAGCTAAAAAATATGCACTGTCCCAAGTTGGATGTATGCCATCTTTGAGGATGAGCCACTGCTTTCTCCTTAATGCAGGCCAACTGTCAACAATTAAAACGTTTTTGCATCATCTCGAAGTGCTGCTCTTTACTGCCGTTGCTTTCATATACTGTACATCCTCTGACCTCCGTGTCTCTGTGTTGCAGCTGGACAACGTGGATGAGCAGGCGGCACAGATCAGACGGGAGCTGGACGGGAGGCTGCAGCTCGCTGAAAAAATCGCCAGGGTAAGGACAAGAGACCAAAATATGAAAACCAGATGTGCTGTATAGCTTCATTTAAGACACTGCAAGTGTAGAGCAAACATTTAAAATGTAGAGCAATCTGAGAGCAATTTGAAACTTCTGCTGTGCATTAATTGCATAAATGTAAGAAAAAAATGCATTGATTTGTTAAAAAAAAATATATATATATTGTTACGTCCAAGACTGGGAAGTTTGAAGCTTATAGGAGCAGGTGCAGATATTGTCGCCACAATGTGAAAAAAAATAATTTTGAGAAAATGGCCTTTGAAAATATAATTACCTATTTAAATCTATGGCGACACATTGAATCAGTGCAAAATTTAAACATGTTATTGTGAAGGTTTTTGTTTAGAGTGGGTGAAAGTTTATTTTCTAAGAGTTTAAGTTTTCCTTGTCATAGTATTAAGACATCCACCAACTTTCGACTGAACAATCATTTGAGCTCTACCTCGATTTCATCATTAATGTGATTTTGTGAGACAATACTATGTTGTAGTGTAAACCTGCCTTGGCTGCTGTGTCTCCTGCAGGAGCGGAGGTATCCCAAGCTCGTCTCCTCAGACATGGAGGCGCAGTACGTGGAGGAGCTGCAGTCGTCTGTGAACCTGCTCATGGCCAACCTGGAGAGTTTACCCGTGTCCAAAGGAGGACCGGACTTCAAGCAGAAACTCAAACGTTCCTCGCTCAACAACTCCTTCCTGGACATGGGAGACGAGGGAGACGTCCTGTCCAAGTCTGACGTCGTTTTGTCTTTTAATATTGAGGTGA
This sequence comes from Lythrypnus dalli, assembly GCA_011763505.2. Classification (NCBI taxonomy): domain Eukaryota; kingdom Metazoa; phylum Chordata; class Actinopteri; order Gobiiformes; family Gobiidae; genus Lythrypnus; species Lythrypnus dalli. The sequence goes on along the minus strand of JAADKR020067662.1, from coordinate 9,006 downwards.
ATGCAACTAATATGACATTTAACATGTTTCTGTAGTCTCTAGTGAGCCTTAAGGTGAGATGCTGCAGGTGAATAAGGAACAGAAATAAATATACTGATTTAAAACTTTAGCTGAAGAATACTGACATAAATCTGCCAAAAATATATTGCAAGTTTTCTCTTATTTTATGTTTTATATAAAAATAAGCGATTTGAAGCTATAAATTGGCCAAAATTGCCTATATTTTTAGCAACAAAATCTAAATAACGGACAAAGATGTATAGAATTTAATTTTGTGGATATACCTAAAAAAAAATTCAGAGGGATTTTCGATCTTGTTTTGTATTCGAGTAAGAGAAAATGTGTATAAAAGTAATACAAAAAATAAATTCACAGCGTTTTTTGTGATTCAAGATTCAATAAATCAGGCTAGGAAATAGATGTGAACAAATCCCTCTGAAAAAACCTTTAGACAATATTTTTAAGTCTAAGTCTGAAAAGTGCGGAAGCCTGTAAGTGCTACTAAAGTGATGATCTTGTTGCAAGAGTGTAAGCAAAACTTATTTGGAGAAAATGAGCTTTTAAGTTTGGAAACGTCAGATACAGTGGATTTTTCTCCGCCTATGGGAGGAGCCTGTGGACACTCGCTGAAAGGAAATGACCATATTTGTTTTCGATATTAATGTCATGGATGTGACATACGACACGTGGACACCAAACATGTCAACATTTGTGAATGGAAATATGTGGGAAACAGATGGAAAGGCCTGCTTGCTCAAAGGTACTTCCTGGATTTCTCTGACTCCCTTGCTGAAAAAAAAATCTAAAATTCGCATCACTAAGAGAGAGTTTGAACTTTTTTTTCTGCTCTGGCATCAAAGGTATGATGTTTAGGAGAAAAGTAGCTACATAACCTAACACTGTGAGAAAAATCGATTTTTCACCTTAAAGAAAATGTCTGATCTTCAAGTCAATTTATATCATTATTTTCCATTGTGGGGTGCCAGTGATTACCCATTTGAAGTAGAAAATAACCAAAATAACTCTTGTTTCTTAATCCAAACAACCAGACACAGTGACAACGGATGTTACTTTTTATTGAAAAAAAAAAAACCCATTTAAAACACTCAAGTGTATAACTCACATTCTGCTATAGAAGTTTACTGCAGTGTCTTAAGCTTCTGATCTGCAGTATCATGTTAAAAATGTTTCTCACCTCTGTCATCGATGTCCACAGATCGTCATCGTGGAAGTTCAGGGCTTGAAGTCGGTGGCTCCGAACAGAATAGTTTACTGCACGATGGAGGTGGAGGGAGGAGAGAAGCTGCAGACGGACCAGGCCGAAGCCTCCAGACCACAGTGAGTCCACGGAAGAGACCTACACATTATTTTAGGATTATTTGAGGAAATAACTCATGTACATGTAATTCTAAAGCATTTCTATATGTTTCACTCGCTGGCAGGCTGGTTTACTTGTGTCTTATGGGACTGTGACCTTGAAAGTTGTGAAACATTCATATAAACTTATCCCTATGAAGAACGGAGATGCTAGGGATGTGTTATAAAAGTTCGGAATGGGTTTGGAACACAACTACAATGTAATTTACTGGTTCCTTCTTTTATTCTTAGTAAGAATGTAACCATGCACTCAAGCCCCGATTCAATTTGATTTTTACAAAATGAATATGACTAATTTTATTTTAACATATGCATTTTTTCCTTGTAGCAAACTGTTGTCTCAGTAAGAACTTTACATTACCAAAAAGAAAAAAACAGGAAAATTAACCAATTATTTTGACTTTTTTTTTTTTTTTTTTTTACCTTCAATTTTCTGTTTTTTAGAGCCAGAACTAAACATGAAAATAGATTTGTCACAAACACTTTTTGAAAATGTTGTGAAGGAAAAACAATCACTTTGTTTTGACTGAAGAAGGGGCCAGTTTCTTGTCAATCTCAACTGGAGCTGCAGACTCTTGAATGGTGCCATGTTTTCGATTAAAGCCTGTTACATCAATTGGTCAATAATAATAATACGGAAGATGGTAATACTTTGGTCTTGTCTTAAATGTATGGTTGTACTGTATGTGCATTTGTGTGATTGTGTTTATCTGATCTGTTTTACTGCTGCCATTGAGCACTCTTAGCACTATTATAATATATCTCTTGAGTTTCTCTAATCTGTTGTTTTGTTTTGCTTTACTTCATTATCTTTGTTCTATCTTTCTCCTTTCGTCTTTCCAGCCCTTTTCCTCATCTTATTTTCTTTATTTTCCTTCCTATATTCATTTTCTTTTGTTTCTTTGTTTCTTTTGTATTCATATAATCTGTGGATCTACAGGTCGTGCAGAAAGTTGTTCTTGAAACTAAAACTATGACTAAAATGTCCATGTATTTTAGTCAACCGTTTAATCCGTTTTATTTTTATCTAGTCTTATTTTAGTTGACTAAAATACATGAACGTTTTTGTCATAGTTTTAGTAAGACTAAAAGACATTTGAACTTCAGTGACATAGTTTGAAAGAGTCTTAGATCATTTATATTCTTTGCCAAAGGAAAAGCTCTACGCTTTGTTCATGAGGAAAAACTCCATGAAGCAGTGAACCTTAATTAACTATGATTTTATTAAATAATATAAATGTAAAGTTGACTAAATTCTAGTTTTATTCAACTAAAATAACATGCAATTTTAGTTGAATAAAACTAGACTAAAATTGCATAGAAACGTTTGACTAAATCTTGACTAAAACTACATTTTTGTCAAAAGATTAAAACTAAATTAAAATATGTTGTCAAAATTAACACAGATGAGAGGTTGTAATTATGTATGTGGCATTCCATTATTATTGTCGCTGTATGTTTTGGTTTTATATTTAAGAATGTGGTTAGTATTTAGTTAATGTTTATTGTGTAAATGATTAATGATCAGGTCCAGGGAAGGACATTATTTGTTAATTAAGTTGGGAAAGTGAGATTTGGACATTATCTGAGCTGTGTTTTGTAAATATTATAAACATATTCAAATACAGCGACAGAGCCCCACGTATGAAAATGATGAAAAAATCTGCAAAAATCTGCAATATCACTGTGTATTTTATCTTGGCGGCTCATTTCGGTTGATTTCTAAATTCAGCAAAGATATTCCCATAATCCTCCTTTCGAGCAGCAGTTACATGATGAGACTGTAAACCCGTGGTTCTCAACCCAGGGCTCTGAACTCTTACAGGGGTCGAGAGAGGATTGTGTGGGGTCGCCAGATTGTGTGGGGTTGCCAGATCGTGTGGGAGCCGTATTTTGATGTTGTTTGAATGAGCCTCTGCTGTAGACAATATTCTTGTGAGTCCACAGACGGCACCGCTCAGGAATTCGAGCAGGCAATTAGTCCGCTCAAATCCAACACAGAAGAGATTTGTTTGTAGTTCTCTGTGGGACATGGAGCTGACTCAGCCGCAGAGCCTTGAGATGCTCCATTGTGTATTTCCCTCTTTGCACCAGCAGACCTAATCAGTTTTGTAAATGTTTGAAAGAATCTTGTGTGTACTGTATTTATAAAAACATTGACAGATAAAAAGGCCAGAACTGAACAAAATGGTATTTAGACGAGACACAGCAGGTGAAAACCCTTATCCTGTTTAGTTTTAAAATAAGCTATATGTTAGTGGAAAAACCATCCATGCATCCATCCATTTTCTTCTGCTTTAACCCGGGGCCGATCTGAGCAAGGCTGCCCAGCCTCTCTGTGAAGGAATCTCATTTCCACCGCTTGTATCCGTGATCCTGTCCTTTCAGTCACTGCCCAGATCTCGTGACCATAGGTGAGAGTGGGAACGTAGATCGACCAGCTTTGCCTTTCGACTCGGCTTCTTCTTCATGACAACAGTCCGATATAACGACTGCAGCAGGGAATCCGAGGTTCGACTATCGGTTGGATTCTCCTCTCTAGTCCCTGGAATAGACCTTACCGGGAAAGCTGAGGAGTGTGATCCCTCTGTAGTTGGAACACACCCTCCGGTCCCCCTTCTTAAACAGAGGGACCACCACCCTGGTCTCCCAATCCAGAGGCACTGTCCCCGACCGCCGCACGATCTTGTCGAGACGTGTCAACCAAGACAGTCCTACAAGATCAAGAAACTGAAGGTACGGATCACATCCACCCCCGGCGCCCTGCCACAGAGGAGCTTACGCACCACCTCAGAGACTTCAACCTGAGTGATGGACAAGGGACCCTCCAAGTCCTCAGTCTCTGCTTCCTCTTTGGAAGACGTAACGGTGGGAGTGGAAAAAACAGGAACAATTCAGATTCAGACTCAGTAAATCAGCCATATTGTTAAGTACAAGTTTAGAGCCTGCAGGAGCTACTAAAGTGGATATATTGTTGCCACAATGTGAGAAAAATGCATTTTGAGAAAATGGACTTTGTAAATTAAAATTTGTAATTGTAAAATAAGAAAGGCTCCCGCACACTGTCTCACTCTTAATCTAACATGTACTACAGCAACGTTTGGTCCTCAGACCTTCCAAAACCTGATGGCAGTCTGTGAAACCAAAACGTTGTATAATAAATATCAGATAAAGAGTGAGAGTGCGTGGGGAACTTTTCTTATTTTACAAGTTAAGTATCTTCATCTCTTATGTAGCCAACTTTTGAACAACTTGGTACTTTTAGGTCTAGGTCAAAACCTGTAAATGAAAGAAGAAGCTGCAATGTCTCGTCTTAAATCAGCTCTGAGACGCTTGGCCCTGGGTTGGGACTTGCAGGCGTGAAAACACTCATTGACGCTCGACTTTTCCTGGTAACAAGAAAAGACGGACGAAGACGGCAGTGTCTGTACGACGTTCTGGGACTGTCGGGCACAGGATGATGTTGCCATGCTCTGAATTGTATTTGTTAAAGTTTTCTTTTCAAATACAAGGTTGGAGACAGTGAGGTGAAATAGTTGTTGTAGTAGCAGCAGCAGCAGTACTAGTAGTTGTAGTAGCAGTATTTGTTGCAGTGACATAGCAATAGAATTAGTAATTGTATTTGTCGCAGTAGTTGTAGTAGTAGAAATAGCCATAGGAATAACACTCATAGGGTAATAGTAGTGGCAGTAGTAGCAGGAGAAGTGGCAGTTGTATTAATTACAGTTACAGAGTGAGCAAACAATGATATTCTGGCCATTTTTGTGAAAAAAGTGATTTGATTAAGCGACAGAGATTGCATTTGTGTTTTAGCCATGACATTCATGTTTTTTCTGAAAACGAGCTCCAGACGATTGCTAGGTTATTTTACCGAGGCCGTACTTACACAATGTCCTTACTCTCTCGGAAATGAACTGTTGGCCTTCTACTTTGTCACAATACTCAATTCTTCATAGTCTGACTCTTCTTCACTCTTCCTCTCAGACTCCTCTTCCTCTCTGGCCTCCCTTCTTCAGCAGCTCGTTTCTATTGAGCCTCTCTGACCATTTCCAACACATTTTGAGCTACAGCTGACCCCTTCTACTGTGTCTTATTGGGCATCTTGGAGACAAAATGATGACCCTCATCTGTCTGCTCGGTTCAGTGGTACTAAAAGGTTTTCATAATTTTCCTTTATAAATCATTGGTTGTTTGGATCAGCAGTTTCAGTTAAATATACAGTATCATATAGCAGACAGAAAGTGTGCAATAATTATATAAACATAATTAGTCAGGTGCATATATTCGGGCAGCCGGACAGAAAAATTACATGAATATTTAGTAGATCCTTCTTTTGCAGAATAAACTGCCTGTAAACCTATTCTGTAGCTTCCAATGAGAGTCTGGATTCAGGTTTAAGATATTTTCGACCTCCAGATCAGTCAGACTTTCAGGTTTGTGTGATTTGGGAGAGGTAGAAAATGAAATTAAATTCTTTGTATGATTTTAGAAATGTTGTCTTGGGTGACTTATTTGTTAAAAAGCCTGAAATGTTTTGGGTCAGTGATGACGATAAGATATTTTTTTAAATGTTTATATAGGCTTCTTGTCTGTAATGCCGGGAACAGGAGGCAATTCTTTTTATTTTCTTAAGATTGAGTATTGTACATATTACACCTACTGGCAGGGCATACTGATATATGCAACACAGAATAATAAAAATATGTATTCATTCAATAATTTTCCAACCCTTTTCGGTTATTTCTGCATGCGGTACATTGCATGAGACGGCGACTTTCACAGAATTCATCTTGAACCTGACATTTGGAGTTGTTCCTGAGCCGACCAGACAAGATTTCCATGCCATTTTAAGAGAACTCTATTCAGTTCAAGCCTTGCCCTTCTGCTCAGTATATACTCTCTTATGTAACACCGGAAGTCTCCCAATCATCCACAGTCACAGGCTCAGCTGAAGACAGAGCTGTCTTCTAAACCTCCAGGAGTCAGTCATTTCTCCCACTGCTGCACACGGAGACACTGAGCTTCCATTTCTTGCAGTGACTTCTTAAAGGGTAATTGCTTAGGGTTATTTCAAGTCTATACAGATTTGCTGATGTGTTTTCCAGTCTCTTGTAGGTGTGTGACAACTGAATGCATTATTTATTCACTTTCCTACTCTGGTGGTAATACAAAATAATGTGAAATATTAATGACAAAGGAGGTTCAATAAATGCAGAGTTTAAACTTAAGTTTTAGGACACAGGGGTAGGGAAGATGTTCTTGGCCCTGTGTTTATTCACCAAAAAGACAACAGCCATAATCAAGGTACGTTTACGTTTTTTTTTTTTTTTTACGTCAGGTTTATGATTAAAATTGATGAGTATCTGTTGCTTCATTAAAAAAAAAAAAAAAAATCTAAGGAATCAAATATACTAGTACACACTTTTCTGTTGCGGTCTAGATTGCAGTATTAAAACAAAAATATCATTGACCATGTTGTCATGTTTGATTTGGAAGGGATTGCTCATTTTGAAGTAGCTGCCATAATATCTTAAAAAAACGAGTACATTGTTTGTGCACTATATATTCATTACATTTAATAACCAAATAAATGTATTCATTAAGGCTTGAATTGTTCCTATTCTTTCCTGACATCAGACTTTTAGATCAACCAATGTCCATGAAGAGCACTTTTACAAAGGCAAAGTCTGCATTTGTAAAAGTTGAATGTGATCAATCACCTTCAATAGGAAGAGTTTTCAGGACTGCAATGATCCTGTCCAATCAGAGTGCTCGTCACTGGTTTAAACTTGAGTGAGGGTGCTCTAACCACTGAGCCACTGCACTGTATTTATGGGAAATCATATGTACAAGTACAGGTGTATACTTTTGCACACACAAAAAAAACAATGAATTATGATTGTTGTATTTCATTAATGAACAGGTCTAACAAATCCACATCTGTTATTTAGAAAGTTTGATCATCAGTTCTTTTCACAGTGTAGATCTGCCACAGAGAGTTGTTGTAAATCAGAATTTTAGAAGCATAGTCTGATGTATTTGTGATGTAGTTCTGCCCTTCCATCTGCTCACTGCTCAGCACAACAAATCTGAGCTCAGAGGATCGAGCACAAAGCCGACAGTACATTTGATGTGTTGACCCAAAGTGCAGAGATTTTACCTTGCCGAGTTGTGACTTTCCTGTACAGATTGTTATTTTATTTTTTAAGAGCAACTGAAATATCCACTCATGCTCTGGGGAAGCTCTTACCCTTGTGCCTCTATGAAAGGCAAGTTTTTTTTTTTTCATTTCTCCCTTTTTTGTACAAGGATGAACTGTACAATAAGTGGTAAAGTATAGAAGAAACAGGACTGCATTTTCTAATAAACACAATGCATCAAGACTGATTTAAATTATATTAAGAGCCGTGCAATTTGAGGAAATTGCCTATGCTATTTCTGTCTGTCTGTCATTCATTCATTCATCAATCCATGCATTCACTATGATAATAATAATACAATTTATTTTATAAGACGCTTCACAGAAATAGAAAATTGTAATCGACGCATTAAATCAAACATTAAAATTAATTTTTAAAATGTGGGTTTTGAGTTCTTTCTTGAAGGTGGGGAGGTTAGATACTACTGTAAGATACTACGTTTAATGTACAAACGTTGTTAGTTTTTATTAACATACCATGAGTTTGAGGTATCCTGTTTACTTTGGTGGTTTGTTTCTAGTTTCTTTTTTTGCCGTTGAAGCTCTCTTGATCTGACACTGGGTCCGTTCTGCGTAGTCCTGCTGATAAAATGTGCGTTTACCTCTGTGCCACAGACTCCAGCGGGACCAGCCCTGGCCTCTGTGTTATTAGCTTCATTTTTATAAGGCAGTAGATATAAAGTTCAATGTACCTCGATAAAGTTTCAGCGAGTTGAATGTTTTAAGCCTTTTTATAAGCCCCATATGCACATGTCCACATTAAATATAGAGACAGAAAGAGACAGAAATTCTTTGACACAGTTTAAAGACATTCAAACAGTCAAAGACATTAAAAATACTGTTTATTCCTAATACATACAATACAATAAAAAATATGTTTCTGGTGCAATGGGTTGAAGGTTTTTATTGCAGATGGGATGAATGATTTTTTTGTAGATGTTTTTCTTTGCTTGTGGAACCTTGTATGTTCTGACGGGAACAGTTGAAATTGTCAATATTGAAGGTGGCAGGGGTCAGCAGTGGTCAGGGTGGCTCTCCTGTGGCTACCTGCTGGTGGCAGTGGTCAGCAGTGATCGTGGCTTTTCTGGTCACTGTCCACTGGTAGAGGTCTGACAGAGGGGTCAGTGTTTACCCTGTGATTTTGGTGATCAGGGAGAGTGTTGTTTTATGTTTAACTGTAAGAGTGGATGTGATGTTGATGGCTAGAATGGATTCAATGGGTGACCTGTGCAGGACACGGAGTTGTAGACCCACCACTCCCGCATCAATTGATCTAAAATAGGCACAGTTTGGAACAGATTTAGTACAGAGTAGGAGTTCACAGGATGCCTTGCCTGTATGAAGGTCAATTGCATAGACACATTGCCAAAAAAGTTTTTCTTTCTTTCACAAAATTGCTGTAAACACAACATATAAATGTCCACAAATAT
>JAADKR020067568.1:0-11035 GCA_011763505.2 Lythrypnus dalli | reverse complement strand
GTAACAAAAACACTACTCAAATAAAGATCCTCAAAAACTTTACTTAAGTACAGTACTGTAACAAATGTCTATATTTGGTGATTAAAATTGCATTAAAAAGGATAAAATTGCCCTCCTGCTGCCTGCATAAGCCCTGCATTGGTAATTGATGCAAAATTCACATAAAAGCGCATTGTACGCAGTGAATCCGACTGTAACAGTGAATGGACTGTATCTGCAGCAGAGTTAACTCACTCCCTTTGTGCTCATAATTATCACTGAATGGAGACATAAACAGTGACTTCTCCAGAACATCATCGAAGGCTGGACACTGCAGGGAACAGGCCACGTTTTTTTTAAAAGAAATATAAATGTTAAGCTTTTGATGTTGTTTAATGTTTTAATAAAGAAAATAATTCATTATATGTCTAAAAAAAAGTCCAAAATATTCTATGGTCATGGTCACAACATTCAATTGAGCTGTTTGATTGAGCTAGATATGAGTTTATTTTTTAAATATATATTTTCAGAGGGAAATTCATGTTTAGTTTTAGAATAAGGTATTTATCAGTGGGAAAAAAGTAACAATTAAAATATCGCCATTTTATTTTTTTATTTTTTACATAACACTTAATAAATGAATATTACAAAATCTCCCTTAAAAATAAAAATACTGTAATATAGGCTAAAACATTAAGCATAAAAATGTCCAAATATATTATACAAATATTAAAAATAAAATATTGTAATATATACTAAAAATATATATATTCTAAAAATATTAAACAAAAATATTCCAATATAATCTAAAAAATATTAAACATAAATATGATCCAATATATTATAAAATATATAAATAAAAGCATTATAATATATTCTAAAAATATTACATCCAAGACTGAAGTAGGAGTTACTGCAACAAAAAGAACGCATTTTGAGAAATCTATGGAGACACCTTTGCTCAGTGCAACATATCCATGTTATTGTGCAGCTTTGGCATGAGATGATCATTCACAAGCAAACAACATTGGCCTCAAACCTGAAACCTGACCAAAATATAAAAACGCATCTTATATCTCCACCTTTAATGCATCATTTACATAACGCGGTGAATGAGTGCGCGCGCCTGGCCTGGACATTTCCCAGTGACGCTCCTGTCGTGATAATCGTGATGTCCATAATAATAAAAACAACAGGCTCCTTCCCTTTTCCTGGGGCTTTACCGTTTGCCTTCCGCACTTACCCCTTTTGCTCCTGCCGATCTGCCCCAGCTTCGGCGGCCGCTTGTTCTGCGACAGGAAGTTGTTGGTGTCCTGCAGGCGACAGGTGAACGACAGGTGTCCCTCGTCGCCCTCGAAGTGACTCATTTTGTCCTCGTTGAAAGGCAATACTTCCGACATATCCACAGAGAGGAAAATGCACCCCCAACGCGTATCCGTCACCGAGAGGCGCGCCAGAGAAACAAATCTCCAGAAAAAACAGGGAAGAAACCAAAAGGCGTCCGCGCGGCCAGGCGTCCTCCCCCTGGCGCGTCACGAACAATAAAAGATGCCTGGGTTTCAAGCGGTAAACAAAGCGCTTTTTCAGAGGGCTCTCCGCTGAGGCATGAGGAGAGCGAGTGCACGAGTTAAAGGCGTCTCTCGTGCCCGCGCAGCATCGTTTGGAGGGGAGTAAAAAGGCATAAAAAAGGAGGAGAGGGAGCAGAGGGAGCAGAGGTCGTGCGGCTGCGGCTGGTTTGGTTTGTTTTTGGGAAATGGAGGCGCGGGGATGTGGCAGAGGATGGTGCGCTCTCGTTGGTTGGAGATGGAGATGGAGAGGAGAGAGCAGAGAGGAGAGAGGAAGAGGCTGCCGCTGCGCACACGCTCTGGGGGAGGCGAGGAAGAGGAGGAAGAGGAGGGAGAAGAAGTGGAGGAGAAGGAGAGATGCAAATTGAGGAGCGATGCAAAGCGGAGCTGGATACAGTGAGGGAGAAGGAGAGTGAGGTGGAGCTGCAGACTGGAGGCGCTGCAGGTCTGCAGCAGAGCTCAAGTTTATTTAACTTTATTTTGTACAGGCCAATAATACAACAAACAATGACTCAGAGACTGACACAAAACAAAACACATGAAGAAAACAAATGCAGCTCTGCTTGTTACAAGTCTCTTCATGATCGAGCTCCAAAGAACATCTCAGACATGTTAGAACCATATGAACCACCTCAACTGTGAGAACCCCAGGGAGTGGTCTCCTGCTGGTCCCAGAGTCAGGACTAAACACAGTGAGAACCCCAGGGAGTGGTCTCCTGCTGGTCCCAGAGTCAGGACTAAACACAGTGAGAACCTCAGAGAGTGGTCTCCTGCTGGTCCCAGAGTCAGGACTAAACACAGTGAGAACCTCAGGGAGAATATGGGTCCAAGGCTCAAGGGCAGGAGGCTGAAGGACTGACCCGGCTCTTCCAGCTCCTTCTGGGCTGCATCCTGGAGCAATAGAAGGACCACCATTATTCCTATTCCACAAACTCAGCTCACCAAGAAATTGAAGACTTTCAGACCTGTAGCTCTGTCTGTGTTGTGCAAGTGCAGGAGAGACCTGACAGAAAAGGTCACAGAGCAGCAGGATCCATTACAGTTCGCCAAATGTGGAGCAGAAGATGCTCGTCTTACACTTTTAAATACCTTTGTCAAAGGCCTAGACTGCACTTCCCCACACATGGAAAATATTCATTAAGGCTGTGTACCTATAAAATCTATGTGATTCAGAGCAGTGTTGATACAGTACTATTCGATACCATTACTACAATTACTACACACATAGGCTATTGCTCATTTATTGATGCTGAACACATCCATTTATTTATCTTATTGGAACCAGCCCTTATTATGACGTCACAAGCATAAGCTTTATTCATAAATAAATACATGTTTGTACACTACAAAGCCAATGTCCAAACCGTCCTCAGAAGTCCACATTCTGCTGTGGTGAATCTGCAGCGGCTCCGGTCTGCAGCTCCCTCCCAGACTTCTTTTCTGCGCAGAGGCGGCAGGAGCGGCAGAGAGGCGGCAGGAGCAGCAGAAAGGCGGCATGAGCGGCAGAAAGGCGGCAGGAGCGGCAGAGAAGCGGCAGGAGCGGTAGAGAGGCGGCAGAGATGCGGCAGGGGCGGCAGGGGAGCGGCAGAAGCGGCAGTGGAGCGGTAGAGAGGCGGCAAGAGCGGAAGAGAGTCGGCAGAAGCGGTAGATGAGCGGCAAAAGAGCGGCAAAAGCGGTAGAGAGGCGGCAGGAGCGGCATAGGAGCGGCAGCAGCAGTAGAGGCGGCAGGAGCGGCAGTGAGAGCGCGCACACGGACGTGTTCTGGGGTCTTCCTCCCGCGTTGCGCTCTCCCAGTAATCAGAGCGAGAAATATGATGATGATTTTTTATTTAATTTATATCATGCAAACGGGAGGATGCGGGGAAAAGCGTCGTGAGAGAGATGTCGCAGATACCTTGGTTTGGTAAAAAGGCTTGGTTGGTGTTGGAGAGAAGATGTGCGTGTGTGTGGTTTGTGGAAGGTTGTTGGGTTTGTGGAAGGTTGTTGGGTTTGCTGAAGGTGGACTGAGGTAAATGGAAGCTGTACGTGAAGACAGTTGATAATGTGGATGATCAACGCCATCAACAGAGACGCGTGTGGCCAGAAGGGGGCAGTGTTTCTACTGCAACACAGAAATATGTGCTACCTGCTTGAAAAGTCTTATCACATGTTTTGTACATATATACATCCTTTTCAAAATCACTCCAATAATGTCTCTCTGTAATGTAGCAAACAAAACAGTTTTATTTTAGTTTATTTGAGCAACATTAAATAGTCCACACAAGTGTAGGAGATCAGAGGTTTCAAAACTTTTTGGGCTGTGATCCCCACAATTAGCAGACCCACAACTTAGGACCCCCACTGTAAAATGTTATTTATGTAAATAAAAAGTAATAAAACATTGAAAATGTGTTACAATTTGAAAATTGCAACCTGCAACCATATATTTATATATAATTTGACCTTTTATTTGAGCTGATTCTCATTGACAGACATGACGTGGCCCCAGCAGGAGACATTGTGCTGCTCAGAGGGAGTCGGATGTACTCTCTATGCAAGTATATATTTTCATTTCATTTCACATTTCATTGGGGATCAATAAAGTTCTCAATTGACCTTCTAATTTCCATGATACTTTAGTCACATAAACATGACACTCCTCATAAACAAGACAGCAATAATCAGTTGTAGTTAAACTCAAAGTACTTTATTTCACACTTTGAATTGCCTTGTGTATGAACTGTACTCACAAATAAACTTTCCTTGCATTACTGGTGACTGTCGAGTTCTGAAATCAAAGGTCGTGGAGCAAAATCTCTCAGTTATTGTATACAGGAAAGTTTATTAACCATCGCTTTAGATGGTACAGTGTGACCTCACATAAGAATGACCATTTAATTTTCATATTCTCTTTCTTTTATTATCATCTTTTTTTTCACCAACCTAGATCTATGGAGTTTCCTCTACTATAAGAGCATACATTAATTGCCACAGCCTTAAACCAATAGATAAAACGTGACTGAATGTTGTTTTCTGTTTTTGTTTGTTTTCCCGCAGCCTTTCTCTTCCCTTTCCGTGATTTACACCTATGGTTAATCCCGAAACAACGTGTATTTCTTCTAATCTGATCCGGGCTCACGTAACCCGGGCCCCTATCAAACGGCTTTGTCCCTTTGTCCCCGGCTAATCCATGTCTCCTCTCTTTGCTCCCAATGTTTACATAGGAATAAAGGAGATGTCTATAGGAGCCGGGATATTCCCTTTCAAAACATATGTACGTTTTAACGCGGGAGACATCCAAGTCCCGGCGGGTCTCACACACTAAGATAATGTGGACAAAGCCTGAAAGCAGAGAGGGAAGGTTAGCTTTAATATGCCGTGCACTGGAGGCAGAGCAGGGGCCACGCCCGGTCCCAGGGGGGCGGGGCTTACCCTCTGATCAGGGCGATCAGCCAGAGGACACAATGTAAGGACGGAGAGGACGGGTCAATCAGGTGAAAGGCAACAGTGTCGGAGGAACCAGGAAACATTTACTATAATAAATAATAATAAATTGATTATACTTCACTACATTTTGAGGCACGTATCTGTCGTACTTCACAACAAATGTTAAAGCAAAGTAAAAGTATTTTGAAAAGTGATTGAATGCATTAATTTTGACAGTGATGTGGTGTAGTCCTGGTCAAGTCCTGATTTGGATTTGGTTCAGTCCTGGTTTAGAAGTGGTTTAGTCTGGGTTTAGTCTTGATTTTGTCATGTTTTAGATCTGGTTTTGTCCCGATTTTGACGATGAGATTTAGTAAAAAATGTGAGCTAGAATAAGGCCACCACTTTTTTAATGCAATAGAGAGAAAACACCAAAGTCACAGAGCTTGAGCCAGGCCCATGAATTACATAAAAACTAGATCAAAACATAAGTATTTTTAAGCATTTTAGTCTTTTTTTGTATCAAATAAAGTGTAAAAAGTAAAAGTTGGAGCGAAAGCAAAGGAGGCGCTGCTGTGGGAAACACGAGCAGATGATTTATGAGAAGAGGACTCCCAAGTGTAAACAAATCTGTTACAGCTCAGAGCTTTGTCTAAACTCTGGGCACAAGTCAAACTGTGTTAAAGGCTCCTGTGTAATATGAAGTAATACTGAAATAAAACGTCATACTGGTCCTGGTGGAAGCCCTTATGGTAAATATGCAGCTGTCTGAGCTTTTAACTTAGATTCATGCTAATGTATATGGATATTGTTACGTTTCACCCTTAACAGAAATTAGTATGTTGCCCGGAGGTGAAACTGACAAAACAAAAACTGCACCAGAAAACAAAGGGGTTCTGAAAGACAACAGCAAAAACTATTGCCCAAAACAACCCCAAAATAACAGAAAGTGTGGAAACCCAAAACAGCAAAGAGGAGCAAAAAGTTTCTGTGATATAAACAGTGGTTTATTTGGGTTTGTGTGGTCTCTCTTTCATGTGCAGAGACCAACTGAGCAGAGAGTGAGCTTCCCTTATGAAGCCTCTGCTGATTACCTCCACCTGGGCCAGGCATTACCTCCACCTGGGCCACGCCTCCAGGTGGAGCAGATAAACTGATTGCTACACTCACTGGCCCATTTTCCCTGAGACATAAATATATATATAGTAAAATAACCACAATACATAACAATATAGGTCCTTTAATATCGGGACTGGCCCAATTCATTCGTTTGGCTTGTATGATTTCTATGACAAAAACTCTGTTGCATATATTGTTGCATATATCTTGAGATTTTTCTTCATCTGTGAGACCTTCCCTTGTGTCCTTGGACCAGACACTTCACACTTTGTAAACGTGTTAAAGGTGACGAGGGTCAGAGCGCGGTCAAGGACGGAACTCAAAATAAGAAAGTCAGGCGGCAAAATATCATAATATTACGTGATGCAATATCTGTATCATAAAAAGTGACAATACATCCCAAAATCACAGTTTTATAAAGGCGGGCTGTTGTTTCTTATTGTCTCAGTGTCTGGTGTCGTCCTGTCTGTGGGTGGAGTCTCAAACACAAGAGGCTCGAGCAGGACATGACATAATTTATGGGAACTGGACACACCCAGTAAACAATAACACAATGGAACAAACATAAACAAATCATCCACAAAGACAAAGAGTGAGGACTTAAAGGGGCTGGAGCCAACACTTTATTTCAAGATGAAGGATATATATCATGCAAAATCAACTTTTTCTCTTTAAACCATGTTTGTTTCATTATCAAAATCAGACCTGGAGTAATATTTCTCTTCATTCACACAGTTTTGAGTCATCCTTGAGTTAAGTTCCTTTAACACAATGTTATTATGTTTCAAAAATAAGTTACATTCACATGAAGCAGTAAACAACACACACATTCACATTATATACAACATGCACTGATTTAACAACAATAATGTCATTATTTCCATTATTTTTAAAGGTCCCATATACTGATATTTACACCACAGATTCACACTGTAGAATAGAACTTAAACAATAACAAGTGAAACAACAAAGTGTTCCATCATATTTTAAAAGGGAGGATCTCCACAGATTAATCATTTTTCCATATACACAAAACAGGACGACACGGTGACACAGTGGTTAGTGCTTGTGCCTCACAGTGAGAAGGTCCTGGGTTTGAGTCCCAGGCTGAATTTCTGTGGAGTTGGTCTTTCCTGGTTATTCCTAACACTAAAAATACAATACAAAAGTCGATGTTTGTAGTTCAAATAAAAGGTTAGAAAAGAGGAAAATACTATGTTTTGAATTTCTCCATGCATTTATTTATGAGAGTGGAACCCTCTGCTGCCCTCTGCTGGTGATTTCATGCATTTTTTTAATATCCAGCCAACAAAATATTGAAGATGTGTAAACGTATAGACCTGAAAAAATCAATCATCCAGTTCAAGTAATAGCAACTCCATGCAGCTTCTCGTGTTCAAACAACTCAATCCAGTTGAGGACTTTGAACATGTTTCATGGTGGACCCTGGATGACTGAGAGCTTACAGACAGAGTGGGCGGGGCTACTTCTGTGTGGAGCAGCGTGGATGAGAGGTGGAGATGGTCTGCTCGATCCACCGCCGGTACTTGGACACTTTGGTGTAGACGCCGGGGAAACGGGCGTCGGCGCAGGAGTGACCCCAGGACACGAGGCCTACGAGCCGGGAGCCACAGACCAGGGGGCCGCCAGAGTCTCCCTGGAACAAGAGAGGTCAAAGGTCAGAGGTCACACACAAACACTGACACGAGCCGGGAGCCACAGACCAGGGGGCCCCCAGAGTCTCACACAAACACTGACACGAGCCGGGAGCCACAGACCAGGGGGCCCCCCGAGTCTCCCTGGAACAAGAGGGGTTAAAGGTCACACACAAACACTGACACGAGCCACAGACCATGTATCTCACAGATCTGAGATACATTATCTGAGAAAGGTGTAATTTATTTCAGATCTTGTACACTTGCACGTGCATGAAAGTACAGAAAAATGCAGCAAGATGAATAAGTCATAAAAATAAATAAAGACAAACAGTAACAACAATATACTATAGTGCAGGGGTGGCTAACCCTGGTCCTCAAGAGCCACAATCCAGCAGGTTTTAGACGTTTCCCTCTTCCAACACACCTGACTCAGATGATCATAATGAGGCTTCTGCAGAGGCTGATGATGAGGTGATCGTTTGAATCAGGTGTGTTGGAAGAGGGAAACATCCAAAACCTGCTGGATTGTGGCTCTTGAGGACCAGGGTTAGCCACCCCTGCTCTAGAACATGAGATCAAGCATTTTTATGGTAGTATGGCCATTTAGTATTTGTGCTGCAAAAGGCATTATCCCTGTTTATCATGCTATATCCATATTGCATTGTTTTTACTGTGCTGTAAAGTGCAGGGTGAGCTTGAACAGAAAATGAACTTTCTGAACTTTTATTCAAATGTATTTTACTGAAAGACAGTCAAAAAGGACAATATATGTACAGTTTTACAAGTATATAGCTCACTGGTAATGCTTTTTTAAGATGATGATAATCTGTTTAAAGCCATATTGCGGAACATTCCAGATTGTCATATGTTTCAGTGTCACAAGAGAAACTAAACTGGAGTAAAAGTATGAATGTGACGATACAAATCCATTCCTACTGATCAGAAATGGTGTTTTTTCAACATTTTGGAGGATGATTCATTTAGGAACATTATCCTCACTGTAAAAACATGTTTGCAATGAGTGAAATTTCAGATCCTGCATTTTCCACCTGTAAACCTAGACCCTATTAATCGAGTGACTCCCACAATTTTGCGCTGGAGTGACAGAGATTTCCCATGTGGATGAATAGTATTTATCTAGGACAGAAATTCCAGCTTGCTCACATAAAGCCTCCTTTTAGCCTCTGCTTTGAGCTCCTGGGACACTTCTGGGACACTCAGGAGACAATGGGGTTCCCCTCCAAACCCCAGCCCTGCGTCTATCAGCTCCACCATCGGAATATCATTACAGGCTTCTCTTACATGGGAGGCAAACTCTATTCTATATTCTCCTCTATTAATATGATCCGCAGGAAAACACCTTTGGATGGATTTCTGCAATAGACTAATTTTTTTTAATGCACATTTTGTCCTTTGAGTGCAATATAGTAGTTCCTAAAGGCTCAATATATGAAGTCCAAAATTATTGTATAGTCTTTTTTCTAATAAAGCAGTATAGCATCTCTAGCCAGTGCACAAGTCCAGAGTTTGAGCAGAGTTTGCACATTTTCACCTGCACAAAAGCTAAATTCTCCAGCATTTACAGTGGTATGAAAAAGTTTGGGCGCCCCTGATAGTTTTTCATGATTTTCCAATATAAATCATTGGCTGTTTGGATTGGAAACCTCAGTTAAATATATCATAGAAGACGAACATAGTGATGTTTGAGAAGTGAAATGTTTATGAGATTTACAGAATGTGTGGAATGAATATTGGAATGAAATTAGGCAGGTGCATACATTTGGGCACCATTGTTGCTTTCTTGTGATGAATATCTTTAGCACCAGTTATTGGAACATAATATTGGTTTCGTAAGCTCAATGACCCTTGACCTCCAGACACAGGTGAATCTAGTTCAGACTCTCATTGGAAGTTATAGGAAGTGTTCAGGGCAGATGTGGGTAAACTTTTTGATGCAAAGGCCACACTGGGGTTTTTGACCCTGGGAGGAGCTGAACCAGGTGCATTTTGGGGCGTTTCATTGAAGTACAATTCTCAAAAATATTGCAATTGCCAAAATAACAACATTACAGCAGAAGTTATGCATTATCAGTCCTTGTATCAGTGAAAACATTGGTTAATCACATTTTTAGCCAATGCATAACAGTCTTGATTGTTTTTCGGGCCAGATTGAAGGGTTTTGCGGATGTTATTCCTGCAAAAGGAGGATCTACTAAATATGTTATATGTAAATGTTGCTGGCTCAAGATCTAGATATACTTCCTGGATGTTTGAGTGCCTTCACAAATATCTGCATTCCTAGTGAAATAACTCACTGTGGCCTGTGAATGAGAGCAGCAGCATTAAAATCCACCTTTTTATTTTCCCTTCTACTTCATGAATAACATTTTGCCCGTCGAGTCTCCCTTTGATTCCGGGCACTTCCTCCACGCGTGCCCCTTACACAGATTGATGTGGGATCTTATATTCATATCTGTGCATCTGATACAGACACTGTGAGAAGGCGCTCTTTGTCCCCGAGTGTGAAATTTAGGACACGGGAGTCGAGCGTCTCCATCTGAAGGACATGAGCCGGCTTTTCCTGTTTGCAGCCTGCACTTGTCCTTATTCAGCGCTTTGTTTGTCCCTGTCCCAAAAGATTTACCGTTGTCCCCGTTTGGAGGGAGGAGCCCAGTGTGATATTAAACACCTCCAATGGCATCATGTACGTAGTTTATTTCACATTGTTTGAAGCTTGATTTACAACAGCAAAAAACATTTCATTTTTTTGGTTAATTTGTACCATAGAGACTTTAAAGCCAAACTGTGCAACATTTCACCAGTCAGTCAAACACAATTACAGCTTTTCTTTCATTATCAGTATTTCTATTAGTGAAAAATACAAGAAAAATGATTATTTACTGTAAGTGGACTTTGTTTTTAACCAGGAAAGTCCCGCTGAGGTTAAGAATCTCTTTTTCGGGGCAGTCTGGGCCCCATTGGAAATCCTATTGCACATATTTTTATATTTTTAGTGGTACAGGAAACCAGAGTACCTCGAGGAGAACATGAAAATTCCACACAGACAGGTTTAAACACCTTAGGTCCTTTTATAAATGCTTGATATGAATAGCATTGTTGACGTATTGCATAGTAGAAGGAGCACGTTTGTTTATCTTTTGTGCCCTCACAGCAAAAACCTGGAATGTTCCGCAGGCTGGCTTTAAGCTTAAACATGATCTCTTCCTCATTCGAAGTAAAATAAACCTGGCATCGACAATGGTTTCCGAGGAATAACTGGAGGTACACGATTTAACAGTGAACAGTCTT
>JAADKR020066732.1:0-11057 GCA_011763505.2 Lythrypnus dalli | reverse complement strand
CAGGAGAGAGCAGGAGAGAGCAGGAGAGAGCAGGAGAGAGCAGGAGAGAGCAGGAGAGAGCAGGAGAGAGCAGGAGGGAGCAGGAGAGAGCAGGAGAGAGCAGGAGGGAGCAGGAGGGAGCAGGAGAGAGCAGGAGGGAGCAGGAGAGAGCAGGAGGGAGCAGGAGAGAGCAGGAGAGCAGGAGGGAGCAGGAGAGAGCACGAGAGAGCATATTGTTTAAAATATATATAATAGCTATTAATGAGGGGAAAAAACAGAAAACATTGAAAATCCAAATTTTGCCATCTTTGTTTTGCTAAAACCAGCAGGGCTTTGTGTGTACTTTAACACTTTCACATTTATAGCATGTTTTCTGCCTTTGCGACATGTTTCTCGGATTTGCTTCAAGATAATCGTTTTTGAAGAGGTTTATTTTGGCTTTTTCAGTTGTTACCTACAGATAAACAAAACACTGTAAGAAACAAATTTACTGTACCCAGTCTTTGATGCAGCACAAGGACTAATAACTCTCAAAATTATATATATATTATTGTATTGTGGGATATTTATACAGGATCGCGGCGGATCGGCAGAAAACAACAGCAGTCACAAAGTGTAAACAACAATAACAAACACAAACAAGACTTCTTTGCTAGAATAATGTGTCATTTATTTCCGCCACAAAGTAAGCCAGCACAAGCAAAAACATACATGGTCATGCACAGTGATTATAAGAATAATGCTTCATCTTACCCCGTGACACAATGGTTGGAGAGCCAACAACCTGGAGGCGAGAGGTGCAGTGACCGGACCGGGCGTTAACGCGTTGAAACCCACGGCAGACTCTAACTCTTGGTCCCCTTACCTCCCATTTTATACCCCTACCAAAAAGAGATTGCGTGCGAAGCCAAGGAGGCCAACCTTGACTTCGAGGCTTCTCCTCTGTAGATAAGTTGCACCTGCCTTCAGATCTATGGCTCTCAAGGTTCCATCACTCCCATCCTCCCAAGGATTAATTATGACATTCCACAGGGGCACCCAGTGTTATCACAAGCATCCCCCTTTCACAGTATATTTGTGACACTTCAAACCACATTCTTGTACCAATGCATAATGTTTATAGAATATATCAAACGTGAACATAGATCAAACATGAACTTCTCGAACTCAAATAAGTCAAATGGCCTCGAAGACACACACCAAAAACAGCTCCTCTGTCTCAACCCCTCTCAACAAAGGTTCCACTTTCCAATTACAGCCCCCTATTACATTTATAAAATTAATTGCTACATATTAATGCAAATATAAAATAAATGTACCCAAAATAAAATAAATGAAACAATACCAATTGACAAATAACTGAAAGCAATGTGGTCACATATTTTAGGTGCACTACAGATGCGACTATAAACCTACCTGTTTAAGATAGCATATTCCTGCTAGTGATTTTGTATATCCTAATGCTTTTTATTGTAATGTTTTTTCACTTTTATTTTTATGCTTTTTCTTTTACTCTTGTAGCACTTTCAGAATTGCTTCTAAATGTAAAGTACACTATAAATAAAATGTATTATTATTATTATTATTTTATTTTTATTATTATTATTATTATTATTATTAGGCCCGAGCTGGGGACACGCAGTGTCCCGCGAAGGACTAATTGCAATCGTGTCAGGAGCCCGACATCGCAAGAATTCACCATGAAAACAAACACCGATTTGTAAGTGAGAATAGCCAAGAATTAGAGCTTCGCAAGCTCTAATTTTAAGTAGTGTCCGTGAGACAAAATATCGAAAGATGGCTCGGCAGTGCCCCCTCAAAAAGGCACTTTACATTAGGCCCATGGTAGGTCGACCACAAAAAATCAGCGATTTCGCTCCGCATGAACATAGAACAGGTCAGGACAAGTAAAAATCACATTATTGGCCCACCCTATAATGCACAGGAAGTCGGCCATATTGGCAGTTTTCATTCAAAACCCTCAAAACTTGGTCAGAGTATCCGAATTATCTGTGCCATTAAAGTTTATCAATTACATTTTTCATATCATGGTGGGCGTGGCCATAGGATTTTTTAAATTAAGCAGCTTATTTTAAGAAAATTTGATGGCCCAGATCTTTTACAAGGTTTGTTGGCTTGAAATGGACCCAATAGAGCGCATAATTGCAAGCTGGATGTAATGACATCCATTTAAAACCTCTCGCTGAAAAAGTGACTCAGTGGCCCCCTCAAAGTTGTCTCTTAAAAAAATCATATACTAAAATCAGAGTGTTATAGAGTCTTCAAAAAAATCACATTGGTCTTCTCTGTGATGGGCAACAACATATGAAAGACCCATTCACTGTAGCTTTTGTTTTTCTGCTTGAAAAATAATAGCCGAAAAATTGCCATTATCCATTATTATCATTATTTTTCCTCTGCGCTTTGAGTCCAGTTTTGACCTCCTGTATATTAACGAAAAGTTTTTTATTTGACCAAATCATCAAAGTTGGCGAAAAATCTCTAAAAAGATGGCTTGATGGCGCCCCTTCAAAGGTGCAGTTTACATTTGGCCTATGGGAGGACGACCACAAATAATGGGGAACAGCATATCAAAGTTTTTGTGCCTGAAAAAAAAATTGTTGAAAATTTGTTTCCATGACTTTCTGATCATCTTCCTACACTTTGTGCCCAATTTTGACCGCCTGAATAGCAATGAAAAGTCATGTTTGTACAGCCAGATCATTATTATTATTATTATTATCATTATTATTATTATTATTATTATTATCATCTCTGCTGGACTGCTGTGGTTTGCTTTGATTGTGGTGTTGGATTCAGGATTGCCTTTCAACTCAAAGGCCATGGTCTGTACAGTGCTTACTTTGAAACTAGTCCTGAGGAGATAAAAACGTAAGCCTCCTGAATCGTGGATCTGGAGCCGCTGCAATCGGGGCAGTGTTCATTCAAGAGGAGGTAGGAGGTGTAAGTAAATAAATAACAACGTAAAGAAATAAATAAATCCTGCTTTTTCTTTTTTACCATGACACATACAGCCACTCATGTGAATCCTCCCTTCTTATATTTGATTCAGTGTGCGCATAGATGAGCAACCGTGCCATGCTCTGTTCCACCTCCTCCAGTTGGGCCAAAGTTCAGAAAAAAGCTGGACCCGGTTTTATTGTGCTCACACTAAACCAACAAACCATGCTACAGAGGCTTTTCTAGCTATCGCACAGTTCGGATTGATGTGTGAAGTGCACCCAAGCTTATATCATTTTATGTCTTTCTTACTTGAACATTTTCTATTTAATTAGATGTACTAGGTTCATGAAAGGTGTTTAATATATATATATATAATGTGTAGTTCAGTTGAGAGTTAAAGACTCTGTACCTGGTTTTCTTTTGCAAGTATTACAAGGAAATTTGTTTTGTCCTCCATCAGTATTTGGAACAAACAGTGCACTTGAATTATTGTAAATAAAAACATCATGTTTAGGGAATTTATTGACAATATAAAAAAATGTCAAGATTGTTTAACAAAATTGCCTCCACTGAACTAAAACCTATGCATTTTGCCTAAATCCACTTTGTCTCTTGTTTCTTATTTGTAGGAGAGTCGGTGAACAGTGTGGCAGGTGTCATGGCCCGTGTGCATCTGTCTGCCCGTCAGTTTGCCTCTGCTCTGCTCACCTTCCAGCCTTTCACTCCGTTCATCTACCTGCAGTTTATTCAGCACTTCTGTGACCTCTACCAGCTGCTCCTCAGCAGAATGCTGCAACAAAACGACAGGTATCAGCTCATTCTACTTTTATCCATATATAGTTTATTAGAAGGTCAAAAAACAATAGGTTTCGTGAGATCGGGATGAAGACGCCACGAATGAAATGGCTATTATTAGCCTTTAACCATTGCTTATATCGTGGTTTTCTTTGCCATGTTGTTGTTAGCGCAGGGCTAACAAAGGCGAGTTCGCTCTTTCAACTTGTCGGAGTTCATCCAAGATGCAGATCCGGAGCGCTCTCCTCGCAAACATGATCTAGTCGCGTTATAAAGGCGCTTCATTCGTTTCCTTTGACTGTTTAAGTGCCTGTTCCTGAAGCCTCTGCAAAGTTTCTACTGCATCTGAGTGATGCTAGGAGTAGCATTAGCTGCGTTCTCCGTCAGTTCCTGGACCTAACTCTGGTCAAAATCCGCTGTAGTGGGCATGCAAATTATATCACGTCTACTACGGTATGAAAATACTACACCGGTGTCCAAAAGTCATACCCGTATAACCGGTAATGGTATGATATGGCTTTACATAATTCAAACATCTGTTTGTTATAAAAAAATCACACTGGCCCTCTCTGTGAAGGAGAACAACAAATCAAAGACACATCACTAAAACCTTTATTTTTCTGCCAGAAAAATAATAGCCAAAAATTTGTTTCCATTATTATGAGGCCCGAGCTTGGGACACTGTGTGTCACCCGTGAGTCACTAATAAAGCAAACATGCACAGATTTGCAAGTGAGAGTACTCAAAAATTAGTACTCAGTGAAGTCTAATTTTGAGTTTTGTCCACAAGAATAAATATCGAAAGATGCCTGGGTGGCGTCCTCTCAAAGGGACAGTTTACATTGGGCCTATGGGAGCCCGGCCACAAAAAATGTCAACGTACACAGATTTCGCCAGGCAAGAACGTAGACCATGCCAGGAAAAATAAAACAATATTTTATGGCCCCACCCTTAAGTGTACCGAAAGTTGGCCATATTGGCCAAAACCTAGACTTTTAAAATCATACCCATCGAACTTTTGCCATCTGCTCTTCTAGTTTTCATTCAAAAGCCTCAAAATTGTATCAGAAAATCTCAGACCAATGTGCCATCAAAGATTATCAAATTCTTGATATCATGATGGGCGTTGCCATAGAATTTTTTTAATTAAGCAGGAAATTAGATGGCCCATATCTTTTACAAAGTTTGTTGGATTGGAATGGACCCAATAGAGCGCGTATACACAATGGCGAGCTGCACATGATGATATCCATTTTAAACATGTCTCTTAAAAAATGACTCAGTGGCACCCTCGCATAGGTTGTCTTTTTAAAAATTCATATCCTTATATCTATGTGGGATAGACTCTTCAAAAAAAATCCCTCTCTTTGACGGGGAACAACGTATCAAAGACCAATCACTATAACTTCTGTTTTTGTGCTTGAAAAATAATAGCCGAAAATTTGTTTCCAATATTATTATTATTATTTGGCCCGAGCTTGGGACACGCAGTGAGTGACTGATGTAATCATGCCTGGAGCCCGAAATTGCAAGAATTCAAGTGAGAGCGTTCAAAAATTAGTACTTCGTGAGCTCTAACTTTGAGTTTTGTCCGCGAGAAAAAATATTGAAAATGACTCGATGGCGCCCCCTCAAGGAGACAGTAAATATTGGGCCTGTGGGAGGTCGACCTCAAAAAATGTCAACGTACACAGATTTCGCTGGCCATGAACGTAGACCAAGAGGTAGACAAGTAAAAAATTATATTATGGCCCTGCCCTAAAGTGCACAGTCAGTCGGTCAAAGCCTCAGACCCCTTGAACTTTTGACGTCTGTGCTTCTCATTTTCATTCAAAAGCCTCAAATTTTGGTCTGAATATGTCAAACATATGTGCCATCAAAGTAATATTTTTGATATCATGGTGGGCGTGGCCATAGGATTTGTTTTAATGAAGCAGCTATTTTATAGAATATTAGATGGCCCAAATCTTGTACAATGTTTGTGTGATTGGAATGGACCCAATAGAGTGCGCGTATACCGTATTGGCCCGAATATAAGATGTTATTGCATTGAAATAAGACTGAAAAGGTGGGGGTAGTCTTATATTCGGGGTCTAGACATTATACCCATTCACAACTGTGACGGTGCAGCCCCTGTCTTCCCATCTCTGAGCACACGCTCCTGTGCCTGAGCCGCGCGCTCCTTTGTGAGCCGCGGAGCCTGAGTGCCTGAGCCGCACGTAACAGTAGAACCGCTTGGGCGCATTAAATGCCTATGATCCTACGAGCAAAGGCTGCGCTGAAGTTTATGCCCAATTCAGACCATATCTGTAAATATCCTGAGTTTTATCGAGTATAGTGAGACCCAGGGTGCACACTGGTCTCACTGCCCATGCGCAGTGGTCTCACTGCCCATGTGCAGTGGTCTCACTGTCCGTGCGCACTGGTCTCACTGCCCATGCGCACTGGTCTCACTGCCCGTGCGCAAAGGTTGTCTTTTTAAAAATTCCGATTTTAAAATGTTTGGCCAGTGGAACGCTCAGGCTTTACTGTGTCATGTACTTGGTTTCTGTTGCTAGCCAATATATTTTGTTTTTATTCTAAAGGAGGGTTACTCGATTCATAATATTTTGATGAAAATCTTATTTGGTTCGGTTTATTGGCAGAATTACCTCGAACTGCCAATCTAGAGACAAGAGGCTCCAAAAATTATCTATTTCTTCCAATATCTAAAACAGGTTTTGACGACATCCTCCAACAACAATTACTTTTTTTGTTTATCACACACCATGCAGGCATTGGTACTGTCCAATCTTCCACAATTTGGATTTACACCACTCCACCTATGACCAGCATTGTTTAAGATCAGTGCATGTGCACCGCTCACAGCTGAATAAAAATAATATTCTAATTATTGTGGATGTGGCCAGGAATTAAATCTTGCACCTAAATGTGAACAAGGCCAGTGAGGTTCGTGAGGCTGGGGATGAATACGGACCCGGTTGTTAGTGGCATGTGATAATTGTGCCAGGAGCGTGAGGTAAGTGCAGTCTCTAAAGAAGGACTTGCGCCAGGGGCGAGGACCTTTAACGCCACTTTAATTATTATCTATATTAAATGACAAAAAAGTATTTTTTTCTTAAAAAAATGCAATGTGTTACATTGTTTGATGTAACATGTATGTATTATTTTAACACAGTTTCTGTTGCCAGATTAGGAGGCAAAATACAGGTTTAGCAAGGAGATGAAGACAGTTAAATCTGTGTATGGAAATAGATTCCGACAACAGTTCACTGCAAAGGATTCTGCATCAGTTTGGCGGGGTCTTAGAGCTGTTATCAACAATAAGCCCAGGGCCCCCAGAGCTGTGAATGATTGGGCACTCGGTCAGAGGCTGAATACCCATTTCTGCTGTTTCGATTGTCCCGTTGTCCATTAACAACTCTTCAGACTCTCCAGCCACCCTTCCTCTTCCCCCACACCATCGAGGCCACTTCATTAAAGGCCACCACATCACAGACACTAACTTCCTGACGGACCAGAGACAGCACGTGCGGCTGGGGACAAATGTCTTGGACATGGACTATTAACACCGGAATCCCCCATGGCTGTGTCCATTCCCCCTTGTTCTTCTCCCTGTATACCAACTGCTATACCTCCAGCCATCAGTCTTTTAAACTGATCAAGACACCACCCTCATCGAGTTCATCTCGGACAGTGATGAATCTGCCGACAGGAGGGAGGTGGATCGGCTGGTGTCCTGGTGCAGCAGCAACAACCTGGAGTTGAAAGGCCAGAAGACAATGGAGATGACTTCTGGAAAGTCACAGCCCCACCGTCCCATAGCCCTCACAGACTCCCTCACCTCGTGGACTCTTTCCGCTTCCTGGGCACCACCATCACCCAGGATCTCAAGTGAGAGCCGACCATCAGCGTCCTCATCAAGAAGGCCCAGCAGAGGATGATCTTTCTGCGGCAGCTGAGGAAACTCAAGCTGCCAACCCAGATGTTGGCGCAGTTCTACACCTCCATCATTGAGTCCATACTTACCTCCTCCATCACTGTGTGGTACGCTGGCACCCCCACCAGGGACAGTTACAGACTCCAGCGCATTGTGCACGCAGCCAAGAAGGTGATCGGCTATTCTTCTTTTTATATCCACATCCACATTGTGTATTTATTATTAGTCTGTTTTATTGCATGCCTTATAGTCATAGTTTTTAGATATTTTGTTATTGAGTCAATAATTGTTTCGCTTTTCCTTATTGAGTGAATGTGGAATACATTCAATGATATCTGCAGTTTTTGCATTTTCAGCTTCTGCCATTTGTACGTTTGCCGCTCTACCTTCCGCAGCTTTTCCATGTTCTGGTTTTGAGAATTGTGGAAATTCTGGGAATTCTGTCCCATTAATTTCAAAGGAGATTTTTTCCCATTCATTTGAATAGGATTTAAAACAAAGTTATGCCTTTCAGTGATTTCAGCAGTTTCTGAGTGTTCAGCTTCCGCCACTTGTACTTGCAGCTTTCCCCAAGTGGTCGGAATTCCGCCTTTTTTCCCATTGACTTATGATGGAGCTTCATAAGTCATGTTTTTCTGCCATTTTTCACACATTTTCTGCAGCAGCTTTAGCACGGCTAAAACAATGAGGACGGAGCAGTACCAATTCTTGTCGGAATATAGGCCTTACACATGAAGAAAACCATTCTGAGTTTTAACAATGACAATTCTATACTGAATGTAAGAAACAATTTGCTGAACCATAGAAAATGTTAACCTTGACAGCATTAACCCAAGGATTACTCAAAACTGCGTGAATGAAGTGGAATACCGCTCCAGGTCTATTTGTGATGATGTAATAGCATTAACTTAGAACATGGTTTAAAGCTCTAAAAAGCCCATTCTGCAGGATATGATAGCACTGGGGAGTAGAGCTGGCCATAAACACGAGGCTAAAATGAAGGCTAGAGTTGCCAATCAGAGGCTTTTTAAACCGCCTGTTCCTTCCGTTGTGATGGGGAATGGAAATGCATGTCTAACTAGATGGATGAGTTTATCGCACTGATCAGGAGTCAACAAATTTGACACAAGTAAAAACTTTGTTCAACTGACTTCAGCTTCAGTGACTTCAGTGAAGACTGGTGTAGTTGATTGAGCATTTGGATTCACACTTTACACATGTGAAGGAATGGACAAAAGGTGAAAAGATGAAAGAAACAAAGTGAAACAGACAAAATTGTTTTACTGCATGTTGCCTTTGGACAAACAATAAAAAAGCAACAACACACATACCTCAATAAAGAAAAGAGAAACTCAAAATCAATACATCAAAATCAATATTACTCAAAATCCCTATTTTGGATTAGAATTACCTATGGTATAAAGTTAAAATGACTGATGTTCTGGTGCGAATCTGCCATGTCACTTAGACACTGTGATCCTGTTGTGGTGGCAAATTTAGGCAGACCAACATGGAAGAACTTAGGAGAAGTTTTGATGTGTTTTGTCCAATGTTTAGATTGAAGAGTATGCATCAGAATGAACAGATTAAAAGAGAAAGGCAGCTGCTGTTTCACGAAAAGAGCAAATTTCTAGAGACACGTTCTGGGTGGTGCAACTGATACATTTCCCGCGGGTTTGGGGTCATATCCCGCTCTGGAAATTGAGCAAATACAAAGTTGCAGTGTGGGTCCTTAGGCAAGTCCTTCCACTTTGCTACCTCCCCGGGTGCTGGACCCCAGTGGCCCTCTACCTTAGCGGCACCGAAAGATGGGTCAGATGCAGAGGGCAATTTCTCCATTGTGAGATTGATAAAGTCTACAAAAAGAAAGAAGTGCATATTGTTTGTCATAGCACGCGGTGAAAAGACAGCTTTTTTCCCCCTTCAGTTTCATTATTTACCCATCACTTCCTGAAACAAAAGAAACAAACATGAGTGAAGTACTGACATGGCTGAATGGCCATAAAAACATGACCTGAGGTAATTATGAAAGTCCTGAGGTAATTTCAGTCTTTCCGAGGTCCCTTAATTTTGGTGAATGAAGAATACTCCAGGTGTGTTTATAATTAGAGCATGATTAACAACTCTAAAGAAGTAAATTTTGCTTTACATTTCTCCTGTAAAGTTGGGCAAATGGAGACTAAAACTCTTGTTTGCAGAGCGGCAGCAGTGGTGTCGCGGGTGGAGGAGATGAGCAGTATGGCCTTGGAGAAACTGCTCACACAGAAGGAGAGGAGCCAGCAAATACAGCAGGTACACACGGATGACACTTCAGTCAAAGAAAGGGTCATAGTCTACAGCTGCTTTTGGGTCTATATGCAAACATGAAACAGAGCGTTTTAGAACATGATTATAAGGGCATGCAATGAAGAAAAAGCAAACAAAATATTATATTTAAGTATGATTGTGGTTCCAGGAGAGGCCTCTTTAAAATGTTGAACTTAATTGAAAACATTGATTTATATTTAATTAACAGTGTGGAAAAAAATATTATAACATTTTATATAAATCCAACGTTTAAAAAATACATTATTTAAATCCTATTTTAATTTCATATTGTCTTAAGTTTCTATAAACTTTTAAGACAACTATTAAAAAAACAAACCAACAATCATTCTCCACAAGGATCTATTAAATATTAAACTGATTAAATTTCCAATTCGTCAAGCAATTGATATTACAATTCTTTCTCAAATGTTAATGCTTCTGAGAATGGAATGAAGGAGTGGGCGGTGCTGGGAGCCTCTTAGTGGCAGTGTTTATGTTGCAGGAGGAACGGGCGGTCCTGGGAGCCTGTTAAAGACAGTGTATATGGTGCTGGAGGAGCGGGCGGTGTTGGTAGCCTGTTAGTGGCAAGGTTTATGGTGCAGGAGGAGTGGGCGGTGTTGGGAGCCTGTTAGTGACAGACATATTCTGGACATAATCTGCTGCTCAGGGGTAACACCAAAAAACTGCAAACCGGACCATCTCCCTTACACTGACCATCTGCTACTGTCATTCACTGTAAACCTGTCCTTCACCAAATCAAACCCACCCCGCACCATGCATTTCCGTAAAATAAAGGACATTAACCTGGACAATCTAACATACCACATCAATAACCTCCCCAGTACTGATAGCCTCTCTACAACAGATGAGTTTCTCATACACTACAACACACACCTTCACAACATTCTTAACACTCTAGCCCCGCTCAAAACTCGATCCGTCTCTTTTAATCACACTGCACCCTGGTTCACTCCCACTCTCAGACAGCTCAAAGCAAAAGGACGGCAACTGGAAAGACTCTACAAAAAAACTGGACTGACTATTCACAAGGACATGTACACGACCCACATCC
>JAADKR020066351.1:0-21699 GCA_011763505.2 Lythrypnus dalli | reverse complement strand
TGCGGGTTGGACTCCTGCGTCTGGTCCTGGTTCAGGTCTGGGTCACTGTTATTTTCCTGTCCTCTTCTTCTGCAGGCAGTACAAAATGGCTCATGGCTGATAAACAGTCAGAAGCGCTTCTCTGTCCTTCCTCCTCAATGTCTAGCCCCGTAACCGCCCACTCAAGCGCGTCACTCATGGCTTCACTTAGCGTTACCGTTAGCGTTTGCGCCAGCATTACCGTTAGCGTTTCCGTTAGCGCTAGTGATCAGCGTCAGCCCGTTTGCGTCGTCAAGATCGCGCCCTATATGTTAAAAGAGTTTTCCCTGCAGTGCCTCCCCTTAAGCGAGTGTTGATTATCTTCTCACAGTAAAATTCTTCACCCTCTGATCTTCTCTGAGGTCTTGCCCAAAGATTTACAAAGCAAAACACTGTCACCCATTCCTCATACCTTCAGTATATTTTTTCCATTCTCTTTCTCTGCTTCTTGCCTTATCAGGCAGCTGCTTAAATGACACGTCACTTTTGGCCCTCAACGTCCACAAATCAATGCAGTGCGGCTGAGGCCTCGGAGCTTATCACCCAGCGCCATCTCCTTTCCCCAACGCTGCACTTTTATCTGCTCCTCTCAGACGCTCCACTTCAGTGGGACCTTAAGAGTGCGTTCGTTAAATGTGCTTAATGCTGCCTGACTCATGGAAAAGGGTCATTATGCAAGTGGCATGTGTAAATATGTCTTTCTCGTTGTAACAGAGATGAGTTGTGGCGCACTCCTCCATTCAGGTGCAGAAAGGTGAAGGAGAAAATGGAGAAGACGGCGTATATGAGATGCAAAGCTGACAGCTGGATGTAGCAGTTTATTTTAGTCAGTCGGGAAGACACAGAATAACATTGTGTTCATCTTAGTCTATGATGACAGCTCTGTTTCTGACACGTTTTCCTTGAGAGTGTTCCTGTTACACACACATTTATGACAAGACACTGCATGCAAACAGTTTTTTTTTTTTTTTCAAGTGTAGCAGTATCATTTTGAAACTTTTTCTGTAGATTAGTGACATAAATATGAGGGAAAAATGTATTGTGAGTTTTTGGCATTTTCTGTTTTTATACAAAAATGATAATAATAATAGGCTATTATTACATTAATAAGCTATGCATTACTTAATATGCTACATTGATACATAGCATAATACGTAGCTTATTCCAGTAACAATACTGGAAAAATCTTGGGCGGCTTGCAGGGCTGGGCACAGACACGCGCTGCTGCTGGATCACGTTTCTGAGCTATGGACAATATACATGGACATTGCAGCGCTCTTTAATCATAGCCTGAGGCGGGACCATCGCGGTCGGCCTATATTCTCTTCCTCTTAGTTACGTCCAGTGAGACCGTAGAGAGATTGTAATGGCTCAATGAAAGTGCATGTGGCTGCAGTGCGATGAAACATTGGAAGAGAAGAGGAGCGGCTGCCACAAGGAAGCAGCAGATGTAGCACCTTTGTGGTGGTGCTGGTCAGCAAAGACAACATGCATTTTGCACATGAAGCTCTAGGCTGCACTGATTATGTCACACTCCAGATGAACAGGCTCTGTTTGGGTCGGACTCATGCATCTAAAATTGGTTCGGGTCTGGGCCAATCTTTTTTTACATTTTTGTAATCTCTTTCTGACACCCGGCACTGAATGGCCACGGCCTGGCACTGGGTCGCGGCCTGAGGTTGGGGACCACTGTTTTAAGAGACAAAACTGGCCCAAAACCTGAAAATGGGATTAAAAAGTATGTATAAGCTATAAAAATAAAGCTTCACTTAATTACTTAAAAACAAACAAGGCAGAGCAAATCTGAGCACTTTGCCAAACTCCCGTTCTTCTTTAAATTGTTTACACTTTGGAAATCCCAGAACATGTGCATTATTTGCTGTTGCTACGGAGCAACAGCATTTTTAGTTTTGGCTCCTCTGCGCAGCTCTCAATGAAACTCCCCAGACTGTGACAGAGCCTTGGAAGTCGTCCTGGCATCTGCTCCGTCCAAGAGCTAAACACGGCGAGCAGCCACGTCCAGACGCAGATCGACTTCGGCTAATTACACATAACGATAACAGCAAATGGTGCGATGTATTGGTCCGGTTAAACTCATGAGCTCATCGCCGAACACAACTGAGTTGTTGCTGTGGCATAATTCTGCATGAGAAACAGAGGGGATGGTGCTGGCTCACAGTGGGAATGCTATAAGGATTATTATTGAGCAGACATGGCATTTTTACAACCTAACATGAGTATGCTACATGCCTAATGACACAACCAATCACAAAGGCAGGAATATAAACAAAAGGAAGAACATGTTTGGAGAGAACATTAAAACCAATGTTTCAACAGAATACAACAATTACTAAACCTAGCAGAAGAACCAAGAGTTATCCTCACTTAAGTACTCTATTTAAAGAGCGACTCACCCCCAAATCAAGTTTTTTTGCTGACAAACTGTATAAACTGATGTTTAATAGCCTTGTCTACATGTCCTAGTCATTAGTTTGACATTTTAGTGCATAGTTGTTAAAAAAGTTGTTTTGTGCTGAAAACTGTCTGTTTACCGCCATATACAGGCAAAAAATGGGTACTGCGTGTGCATTTAGATTTGTCCTCCTGATTAGCCTCCTGATTAGCCCCCGACCACTGCCATGTTTAAAAGCGGCTCAGTCTCGCATCTTCTCTTGGAGCGAGTTGGAGGAGGAAGAGCGAACATTGCGAGCGTCTTTATATCAATTTTAGTTAGCGATCTATTAGCACAGCATAGCACACAGCTGGCACACTCATTGGTGAAATGCTCCTTGGTTCGGAAAGCATATGCCGACTTAAGTTTGCTCCAAGTTCAGATTGTCCAGATACTGTAGTGGCATAATACACGTCAAAGATGGGCACTTTAATAAGATTGGTGCAGAGAAGGAGATTTGGGAAAGTCTCTTCTCTGAGACAAAGGAAGGTCAGCGGTCACGCATAGCCTGCTCTCTCTGCTGGACTCTCTGTCTCTGCTCCTCTCTTCTCTGCTGGACTCTCCTGGTCTCGCTCCTGTTTCATATATTCTCCATCTGTGAAGGTAATCCCGCGCTTGACTCTTTCTTGAGCGACTACAAAACTAGCATGTATGGTTGAACTTGAACTCAAATACACTTTTTGAATTGATTATTTTGCTTGTTAGCCTTCTGATTTAGTTCTGAAGCTGCCTTTTTTCAGCAACGACTGAGTGTTTGTTTTGGAAAGGTCTAGCTACGTTTGACTTTTTATTGTTTGCTCATTTCTCACTGCATAGTAAGCATAGAGGCCAGCCACTTTCGTCAGAGGTAAATGCAGATGTAAATATAGATCTGCACGTCACTGAATGTTCAGTGTTCATCAGATATTTTTCGTATCTTATGTTTGTCAATCCTTGGCTCACCCGGGTTGAAAATCTCAATAGCTGCTGGCTTGAAATGGGAAATGACAAAGTGCAAAACCACTCACTGTAAACCCGAGGGAACTCGTTGTCAGTTTGTCATGCATATTTTTGCACAGCTTCAATGTTTTCCCATAGATTGTAATTTCAATTTAATTTTGTCAAAATGCATGTTTCTCACGTTGTCGTGACAATATCTGCACGTTAGTAGCTCCTTCAGACTCCAAACTTTCCAGTCTTGAACTTAAAAATATTTTGAACTTTACTAGAGATTTTTTGAACAATTAATTCCTGGAATGATTTATTGTGTTTCAAATTTCACAAAACAAAGCGACATTTGAAGTTTGAAGTTTTACAAAGTCTTTATAACTCCTGTTTCTACAAAATATCTACAAAATCAAGCCAAAAATGTAAACCTGGCTCAGTCCATCATTCAGATTTTGTTGCAGAAAATATAGGTAATTTTGGGCATTTTAGGCGATAAATGCTTTATTTTTATACAGAAACATAAAATGACAGAATATGTGCGATTTTTTTTCTCTCACTACATCAGTAATTTTAATTTTTAAACATTTCAAATTGATATCTCTACATTTTAAAATGTTCCTTCTTCCGCTGCAGTGTCTCGCCTTCAGTAAGAGCAGATTCTCTGTGCAGCCTCAGCGTCTCGGAGCCACAGCAGACGATAAGCTTCAGAGCTGTAATCAGCATCCACGCAGAAGCACCTTGGATAAGATTAGAAATAGTTGAGGAGCCGACGTCTGCTCTGACACCAGATAAACCAAACACTCTTCCCTCGCTCTGGAGCGGCCTGGGTCCCATTAGCCCAGTGCTTCTCCATTATTTTCTTTTAGCCCCCCCCCTCCCTTAGCAAGGAGAAAACATTCAGCGTATTTTCTCAAGCCCCTGATCAGCACAATTTGAGTGTAGTGTCTTTAAGTGACCTGAATTTATTTGTCTTCATGTTTCTTTATCCACAGTAAACATGCTGGTCTATTCTTGTCTCCTACTGTAAAGTCTGTGAAGACAATTACTTCTTACGCTTTGTCATATATTCTGGCGTCTTAACTTTTGGGTTAGTCTGATTATCTCCGTCTCTCTCTCCGCCTTTGTTTTCAATCTTTAAAAAAAAAAAAAATCCCATGGTGTCGCTTGAGAGTTTGTTGACTGCACATCATATCTCCTGCTCTGTGCTGTGTGTGCGCATGCTCAATGCAGTGAGAGCGCTGCTGCCACCTACTGTAGTGAATGTGTAATTACATTTTTTTTCTAGTACGACACAAAAAGCATGTTCTCCCGAGGTTACATGCCATTACAATTAATAGATCTGTTTTTAATCACAAGCACCCATGAACTGTGTCCTTGCTCACTGTTATTAATCATGTTGTTTGCAGATGGGATTGTTGGCCAAATGCGCAATTAGCAAAAACATTATATTTCACTGTGGATGTGTAATTATTCTCTGGGTTGTATGAGAGCAGAGAGTTTTAGCAGCTGCCAGTGAAGGATTTCAGACGGTCATGTTTGTCTGAAATATTATTTGGAAATACATCATGAGTTCAGTTGTTTGACTTATAATTGACTTGCCAATGTGGGCTTTAACATTACACTTTCAGATAATCTAATCATAAATACATAATAACCTATTTAACTGATTCAATCTGTCTCTATAGACCTACATGGGAAATTGTGATTTCAAGAGCCATTTTCTCAAAATACATTTTTCTCACACTGTGGCGACAACATCTCAATGTGTTTAATAGCTCCTGCAGACTCCGAATTTTTTTTCAGAGGGATTTCCAATTCCTAGTCTGATTTATTGTGTTTTGAATCCCCATAAAACAAGTGAAATTTGAATTTTAACCAATTTTTCAAAAGTAAGCAAGATGTTCTAACTCATTTGGATCAGTCAACAAAATTAAATTATGAATTTAAACCTGGCTCTATTAATTTTTCGCAAATATCTTGGTCCTTATTTTTTTATATGAAAACTTAAAATGACACAAAGTTGCAATAGTTTTTCTCTCATATTTATGTAAGTAATAAACAGCAAAAAATAATAAGAATAGTAGTACTATCTCTGTGTTTTAGGGAATGGCCTTTTAAATTCTACTCAACAGCTTTACAGTATTTTAACCAAAACAAACAAAACAAAAGGTACCATAATACAGACTGAGGAAGATGCCCAGGACAGTCACCTTGCATTTCTCTGAGTTCTGAAGAGTGATTGTCGCCGTTGTGCTGCTGTACATGAGGGGATTTGGCCGCTGATCGAGAATAAATATAGTTTGTTTATTTATCACCAATACAGGACCAGGATATATGAACTTGAGTTATTGCACAGTCTAACCATTAAAATCTGACTTTGAGAGTAAAAATCCTCTACCACTCGTGACACTGATATCTAACCCAAAACATGCTGCATCTGGGAGCCAGCAGTTGAGAGACAAGGCCATGGTCAGGCAGGCTGCAGTGATTGTCTATCACCATAGATGGAACAGTGTGACCCCATATACGAATGACCATTTAATTTGTACTCCCTATCAATTCCTCCCTTTCAAAAGCCTGGTGGTTTCAACTGAGTAAAAAAATAATTGAAAATGTAATTATACCCAAACTCAAGGCAAATTCACTGACTAAATAAACTCAAACCACAATTAAAATTAAAAATTGAGATTTCAAGATTTCATTTTAACCATCTCCTTTGTGGAAGGAGATGGTTAAAATCTTCTTCCTTTGTTTGTGCCACATGCCACAAACAGAGTTGCCTGAGGTTTGGTAAAGCACATTTGGCAACATTGGCAATTTTGGCCATTTTTAGGCTTAAAATGCCTTTTTTTTCATAGAAAAATATAAAATGACAGCAACATTGAAATATATATTTTTGTCACATTTATGTCATTAGCAAAAATTTCAAAAATGATATCAATAAAATTATTATTTTTCCTTTTTCACCTTGCCTTAAAAAAAAAGCCGACACTGTGGACCACCCAGCGCCTCTGTGCCCTCTCGTAGACGGCCACCGGAGGCTCAAGGTGCCCCACTGCCACTTCTGCAGCAGGCGACCTCTGTCATGTCCACCATTGACCTCGCTCACTTTCAATCGACCGGTTTACTGCCTCGACCCTCGGGCCCTCAAGTCCTGTTGTATTTTTTATATATTTGTGGACGCCATCTTCCTTATCTGATCCACAGTCTATAAGAAGTCGTTCCTCTGTAAAGCTCGTATTGATCTGCCGGTGCGGGTGCCAGAGTGTGTGGGCCACGGATAATGAGTTTTTGATCTTGACCTTGCGATGTCTTCCTGGTTTCCTGATAAAGAGCGGATTTGATCATTCAGTGTAAGAATGAAAGGCTTGACCCACTTCAAAAGGAGGAAAAGATGGGCAGAAAGGCACCGTGTCTTTGCTCATACCTTTGAAAGTGGTCAGTGAGGATCTGAACTTTTTTGTGTTTTGTTGCAAACCGAATACTTATACTCCACTACAAGAGAAATATAATACTTTCTATTGCACTACAATTGAAAGAGAAATACAATACTTTCTACTCCACTACACAATGCCCATTTGAAAAGAAAAATAAATAAATATCAAGCATATGATTTGTGGAGCTCTTGTCAAACTATGATTCACGTTGAGCACAGTTTTGCGTTCACAGGGTTCCACGCAATAGCATTTATATGTTAAAAAGACAGCTCAGACTCACATTACCCTTGGCACAGCTGTACTGAGGGTAATGTGAGCTACAACAGAGATGTTAATCTTCCTGAATGATTGCAGAGGCTGCACTGCAGACTGAGGTTACTTGTTACCCCTCGCTCCCACTGAATTTGGTCTTACCATTGTGGGCACAAGTCCGGGCTCCACACTGAATCCAGGTCATTAAAAAGATATAAACCTCTCTCAGCAACCACGTAAAGGTACCAGGATATTGATGACAAAAACAGGAAGTATACCACTTTGAATAAAAGACTTAAAAGAAAAAAAGAAAAGAAAATATAAAAATGTTTTCCTGCGCATTGTATCATTTGTATGTGGCGCTATTTATTTTAAAAGTACTTTCAATAACACAAACGTCTTTCTATTATTAAGTCACTATTTCATACTTACTCATAGTAAAAATCCGAAAAGACCTAAAAAAGTTATGGAGGAGTACAAGACACACGTTCTACATCCAAATTTGGTTCTTGTTTGCATAGAAACTGCAAAGTACTTCCTGATTAAGGACCATGTTATCTTGTGAAGCAACAAGAACCCATGTGAACTTCTGTTGTTGTGAGCGAGACCTATTGCCGGAGCTCTGCACCGCAGACAGGAGGGCAGTGTAAGAGAGGGCTGCAGGACTTGAGCATCCCGCAACTTCACTCACAGCACCGGAGCCTGTGGGAGCGAGGGGTTATCTTTGCACATAGGAAGTCAGTCAGCGATGGGCTGTTGCCTCTGTTCCACAGCACTTCTCGCTCAAACCTGACTTTACGGCCAGTGTGCAGCTCAGTGCTCCTTCCTACTTTGTCACATTTTTTCTGTAAGTGGAGGATCCTTATTTGGTGGTAGGCGATTATCTGATAAATGCTGCGTGTGCATTTCCCTGTGTGATGCAATGATGTTTGTGTGAGGTGTTTTTTCTCTGCAGACGTTGAGATTCACATTGCTGTTTAACTTAGGCGAGCAACAGTTCTACTCCAAAATGACTGAGCTCCTAACCCTATCTCTAAGGGTCCGTCCAGCCACTCTGCGAAGGAATTTCATTTCCACCGTTTGTATTTGCAATCTTGTCCTTTCGGTCACTACCCAGATCTTGTGACCATAGGTGAGAGTGGGAACATAGATTGACCGGTAAAGAGCTTAACCAAAACAAACTCGGAACAATGGACTGAACCAGTTTCAAATGTATGGGTTTATTTTGTATATATCTTAGTCACAAAGACTTTTGCAGAGTATCTTGTTTAGTTTTAAAATAAGTTTTGTATTTGTGGAATAATCAGTAAAAAAAAAAAAAAAAACATTTGCCTGGTAACATTTGCCTTAACAAGCTAAAAATTAAATATTTTGAAAATCATTCTGAAAAAACCTTCAAAATACCTTAAAATATTGTTAAGTCCAAGACTGGAAAGTCTGCAATATCGACTACTGAAGTGCAGATATGCCACAATGTGAGAAAAATGCATTTTGAGAAACTGGCCTTTGAAATTACAATTCCCCATTTAAATCTAAGGAGTCACATTGAAATCATGCTGTAATTGAACAAGTTAATGTGAAGATTAGGGGCAAGATCTTCCGTCTGGCGCAGGTCATAAACGTGTCTTTGGATGTAGGTCTTTCTCTCTCCTGCGCCAGTGCCCTGCTCCCACGCCTTGAGGTGGCGTCACTCTAAACAAAAAGAGGCGGAGTGAAGTGTGTGAGAGGATGGTTCAGCGCAGTCACCACTGACCATGTGTTAGGAAAATATAAAATATAATGACCCAGATATGTTTTCTGTGGGGAAGGAGCATGGCGGGCTGTGGACACGTGCTGCTGCTGGATCACGTTTATGAAGCATGCGCTCTTTCATCCCAGCGTCAGCGCAGGACCATATACATAAAGCCTGTGGCGTCCAGTGAAAGTGAAGAGAGACTGTAATTACTTATTATTAATTTAATATTAAAGTGAAGGAGGCTGCAGCACAATGAATAGGAGCGGCTGCGAATAAGTGCAAAAGAGGGCGCAGTTTCTGTTTGACTTGGACTCATGCGTCTGGTAATGGTTCAGGTCTGGGTCAGTGTATTTTTATTTTTTTAATCTCCCAGTGCTGAATGGCTCACTGCTGATAACCAGTCAGAAGCGCCCCTCTTTGATTGGACAATTGTGTATTCCTTCTCCAGCCCCTCTATATCAATGCCCAGCCCCTGCGTCTTCCATCTGCGTCAACGCTCTGCGTCTGGGTCAAAGACCGTCAAGATCCAGCCCTAGGTGTTTTTGTTTAGATGAAAGTCTAGACTCTATATATTAAGAAACCAACTGGTCCAAAAATAAAATAAAAAGAGTTTTGTGTGCAATGTCTCTCCTTAAGAAATAATCACATCTTTTCATAAAAACTTTTGGAAAAATGACCCACAAAATGAAGCATTTTATGCAATAATCACAAAAAAATCCTGGAACGACTGATTAATGTTACTTTAAATGCAGAGGTGGACAGTGTCTTCACTTTTTGAGGATCTGTACATTGAGTAGTGTTTTTGCTGAGAACTACTTTTGCTCCACTATGTTTGAGAGAGAGAGATATAGTACTTTTAACTATGCAATATGGCTCAACACTGTTACCAAGCATTTGACTTGTGGAGCAAGAATAGCCCTTCAGAAGTCAATGAAGGAAAGTCAAATATCATAAAATGAAGCTTAACAATTGTTTCTCCACATTTTCAGATGATTTCTGGAGCACTTTCCCTGATGACTTGGATACTACCTTTTGACCAGCATGTAGTAATTGATTGTATTTGGACTATGATCATATTCATGCCCCAACAACTGACCTTGTGGGTAGTGTGCGAGCGCCATGTTGCTTGTCAAAGGTCACAGATCTCTTTACCCCAGACGCCATGACCTTACCCCACAATGACCCCACGTCTGGTTGGCCATCTGGAGCAGGAGGAGCAGCAGGAGGAGATTCCAACGTGTTTTCATTTGTCTGCCTCAAGTGAAAGTGAATGAACATTGACATAATAAACAAGAAAGAAATATTTAGAGTCAATTAGACACTGGTTTTACATTTGGACCAGACTATAAGGATATTTTTGTCTGTATTCTACCTGTTTGTGCCTGGGGCAATCTAGAACACAGTGTTAAATGCGACACATCCTGCATTTGAGCCTAAAAATATCCTTAAGAGAAGGTGCTGCAGGCTTTTTGCTGTTTTTTTTAAAAAGGAGCCGGTGAATAGATAAAAGTGGTCAATGTAGAAATTTTAGAGATATTAGGAAAAAAAATATTTCTGTCATTTTATGTTTTTATATAAAAATAAGTCATTTCATCCTAAAAAACAACTATAGTTTTGGTGACCAAATCTGAACAGTGGATTGAGACCGTTTTAAATGTATGGGTTTATTTTGCAAATATATTTGCTACAAACACTTTTTCTGGGAGGGTTTTGGATATCTTGTTTAGTTTTAAAATCAACTATGTATTGTGGAATTCAAATTTCACCTTGTTTTTTGAAATTCAAAGTCCAAGGATCAGGCTAAAATCCATATAAAAAATCAAAATATTGTAAATTTAAGATTGAAAGTTTGAAGTTTGTAGGGGCTACTAAAGTGTAGATATTGTCACCACAATGTGAGAAAATTGCATTTTGAGAAAAAGGACCTTGAAATTCCACTTTTCCATTTCAATCTGTGAAGAAACCTTGGATCAGTGCAATAAACTAAACATGTTTTTGTGATGTTGTGGTGTTTTTGTGCAGAGTAGGTCGAGTAGAGTTGCTTTCATTGTCTCCCCTTAAACCAGTGCCAGTGTGCGTGACATGCCACTTCCAGCTAACAGCCCAATAACCTACTGCCTGGGCCCCTCGCCGGAGGCCCCTCCTCTGCATACGTGCACTCACAACATATAAAGATCCCAGATCACAGGCCTGACGCACTGCATTTCCACTCGCGCTGCGCCCACAGACAATGGACGCTCACAGACTCGAGGCACTTGAACATGGCACCTGTGCACTGAGCAGGCTGGACATGGTGTTGAGGAAAGACTGCATGTGAAAGGTGCAAGTCTAATGCATAGAGAGGAAAAAGGCAGGGAATAGTACATCCATATACAAACAGCACCACTCGATTTCACTGGGATAGTTGGGATGAAAAATAATAACAAAAATACCTAATCTTCAAAAAAACATGTTTATTTTTTGCCTTGATACAATATTTCTCCATAGATTTAAATGGAGAAGTGTAATTCAAAGTGCCAGTTTCTCAAATTACATTTTTCTCATATTGTGGCGATGATATCTGCACTTTATTTAGTAGCTCCTACAAGTTCCAAACTTTCCAGTCTTGGACTTAAGAATATTGTGAAGGTTTTTTCAGAAGGGTTTTTTTTGTCTTAATGCTTATTTCTTTGCCTGATGTATTCAGTTTTGAATTTCAAAAAACAAATCTGAATTGTTACCGATTTTTCCACTAGTACATAGCTTATTTTAACGCTAAACAAGATATCTTACTTATTTACAAAATAAGCTCAGAAATTTAAACTTGCCTCAATCCATTATTCAGATTTTGTCGCTAAAAATATTTGCATTTTTTGACATTTTTGGGTGTAAAATGCCTTATTTGTATACTAAAAAAAAACATAAAATGACAAAAACCTCCAATATTTTCCTCATACTTATGTCAGTAATCTCCAGCAGAAGTTTCAAATTGATACCTCTACATTTCTTTTTCCTTATTCAAGTGTCAGTGTGATGCATTTTTGGAAAACTTGAACAATGGAAAGGCCCCGGTTCTTTTATTGTCGCATGAAATTCTTTTCTGGAGTCTGTTCTTCTGACGGTCAGGCAGATGTTCATGGGCCCAGAGCAGCAGTACTACACCTGCAGTGTGACCGGGACGAACCTGACTGGCGTTTGGAGTATTATCACTGGAAAGGTAGTCCACTATACACTCTTTAAAAAAAAAACACAAAAAACAAGTCCTGACAGAAAGTTTTGACCGGAGGATAGGGCTGTAGTTTATTGATACTTGGTTTACGATACTGATGTCTGAACAATACTTTTTTCAATGCCTATACGTATTTGCCATCTAGAAACATAAAACTTAATGATGAAAATAGTTGTGTATAAAAAGATTATTTTTTTAAATCATTTATTTGAACTTAAACAAACAAGTAACTTTCTTTAGTGCAGTCTCAGGACTCACCGAAATCTTGAACTGAAAAAAAAAAAACTTTTATTATTATTTTTTCGATATTTGTAGTGGGTAAGGATTTCTTTTGGATGCAAGATTTAAAAGGTGGGAAGGATTCGGTAAAATGCCTGTGAATCAGC
Organism: Lythrypnus dalli; assembly: GCA_011763505.2. Classification (NCBI taxonomy): domain Eukaryota; kingdom Metazoa; phylum Chordata; class Actinopteri; order Gobiiformes; family Gobiidae; genus Lythrypnus; species Lythrypnus dalli. Next base: position 9,284 of record JAADKR020066351.1, on the reverse strand, counting down.
TATTAGAAGGAGACTGCTTTAAATCCTTCAGTCAATTACAGCAAAAAAATCCGATCTACAAATTAGACAATATGTAACTGCTCAAAAGGAATGGGAAACACTAAAGAGACCTACAGGGGTGGAACAATATTTTGTCAAATTAATAGAAAATAAAATCTTAGAAAATCATTGTATATCAAGTATATGTAAAACTATGCTTAATGACACTGAAAATTCTTATTATATTATAATTTACAATCAAGCAATTAAAATTACAATCTCATGGAAAATTGCCTTGCCATCAAATGTGAAGCAGTGGATTAAACGATTGAAGGACATCTACATTACGGAAAAACTTACAGCACAACTAAGACAGACTAAAATGGCCTCATTTACACAAATGGTCACTTGTCAAAAAATACCTAGAGAAGAGACAAATGTTTGTTTAAAGGCGCGTACATGAGCCTTTTGCCAAGAACTGTTAACTCTAGAGTAGCTCGAGATACTTGGTTTAAGATTGTATTTGTAAAGTATTGATTTGGAATATACCTTGATTAAGAATAACCTTGAGACTAAAATTAAACAAGAACATACATCTGACTATCCACTGGTTTGGGCACCTACAGTCTGATATATCTTGATTTTGTATAATATCTGTGTAAGACAGCTCGAGAAAGAATGTGTGGAAACAACTAAATAATCTTCATTTGAACTAATCGTAGTAAATGGAAAAATGTAGAAGATTAGAATTTAAGATTAACATTCTTCATTTAAATCAGTTTAACTTGGTTAGGGTAGTCACGTTTTGCAGTGTCCGAGACACACTGCAAAAATGAATTTCCACACACCTTCCAAACACAACTCTGAACAAGGCTCCAAGGAGAACAAAATGTTACGTGGTTTATTTTTATTCATTAATGGTTGGCTGACTCCTAGACAATAAGAAAAGCACTTCACATGAAAACGCCACCTCATCACACAGGAAATGAATCTGAACACATGTAACATTTATTTGTCCATGTTTGTGCAGCTCTTTTCGCATCATGATTTTTGATTTTCTAGTGCTTTTAATACAATACAGCCACACATTTTAGCGGAAAAGTGATTAAGTTTTCATTTTTTCTTGGCTTAAATTCTGCTGAGGAAAACAAATGGCTCTGGTGTGTTGAGAGGTCGAAGGTCGGAGCGTCTGGAGGACGGGGCACCGTCCACATCAGAGCCGCTCTCGTCGGATCACGTTTCTCTTCAAACACTGGAGACAGATGGATGGACTGTCTGCCTGGGTTAGATTATTAAAGGTCAGATAGATGGATGGATGGACGGACGGACGGACAGATGGGACAGACAAACAGACAGATTTCCTGCAAACAGGTGCGATGTTCAAACTCCAGATCTCCAGCAAGTGCTCTACCAATGAACCATGGCTGAGAATGTGTTGATCTGCTGAGACTACGTGAACCACTGCTGACAGTATTTCACACGTAACAGCTAATTGATTGACCAAAAAGAATGTTCATGTCATTTTGGTCTAAAGCTTGGGCACTGGTACAATTGACGTTTTAGACATTATTATAATAGTAATTAGTGATCTTTTTATTTTTGCTTTAGGAATGCATTTAAAATCTGTAGACGTTTTTACTGTAAGGGCTTATTTTAATCAGTAATTATGAGCGCTGTGATTTTATACAATAAAATTGTTAATGCTTTCCAATTTCTCAAAGATGCTTTATGATCAAACATACCCCTGGCCTCCCAAAACAAAACAAAATCCTTATGTCCTAAAATAAAGAGGAGCAGTGCACTGTGTGCAGAGCCTGCGCTCATTAAGGCTGAATTGGTTTCACTTTCAATAGATGCATGGCAGAATAGTGCATTTATTTGATTTGAGCCTAGTATTTGCAGAGTTCCTAAACAACCTTATGCTTTTACATCGTGGAAATTAAGTTGTTTTTTTTTACCTTGACTGGACTTGAAGATGGAGAATAATAATTGGATCTTTTGCACCTGGGACCTTTGACAGTGGCTCTGCACTGGATTTGTCACTGATGGCTGCTCGTCTTCAGAAGAACCACAAACAAAGCCAACTTTGACTTTTTGTGTTTTTGGAGGTTGTAACTGCAGGTCTGAGCATCAGAGCCTTCTGCTTAGCAATAAGTGATGATGAAAAACATGTGCTTTGTTTGAGGATATGCACACACGCAAAACACACACAGTGGAGCATATAAAATATGGGTTAAAACGTGCACTGTGACTTTGGCACAATACATAACAAGAAATTGTTGCACTGTGACACGATGCACGTATACTCCGGTATTTTGTGTTTTTATTTTATGAAACAAAAATACATCTAACTGCGCTAGATCACAGGACGCTACTGCGAGACTTCAGTGATGAAGAGAGAGCAAGAATTACTCGCTTTGAACCCAAGTTTGATGGTGCTAATGTATCTACTTGAATGACATTGACTTTTACCAGCGTATATTTCCACATGCTACAACAGAAGACCAAATCATATTAACGTCGAGTAGACATGTCACCAACAGTCACCTCATGTAAAGGCTGACTATGGTCGCCTTTGCAAAACCCTCAAGAGTTTTCAAACAACCTGACCGGAGGCTTAACGACAGCTTTAGCTGTGAAGCAGGCTCCACAATAGTCTCCACAAGTTTACTACTGCAGACTGCGTGATGCTTACTTTGGTTTTACAAGTGAACTTAGCATGGACGATAATTTCCACTTTAAATCACTTTTCCTTAAAAATCTTCATCCCACAACAAATGATCATCTCAGCATCGCAGCAAACTTCTGTACACAAACCAGCACAGCTGCGTGAGCTAATAATGAGAGCTTTCCTGAAATATATGCAATTACAATAAAACATTGAGAACCTGCCTCAGTTCTTAATCTTGAGCTAAAGAACTCACAATCATGAGCAAAAATGAGCAAAAGAACTCACAACAGGTAAGAACTCAAAACTGCAAGCCAAGCAGTCCAAAAAATCTTTCTTCTCCGACAAAGAAGTACAGAAAATAACTAGAGAAGATTTACTGAAAATGTCAAATGACATTTATGACAAATGAGAATCGTAAGAAAACGTTCTTCCCGAACTGTAACTTAAAGTGTAGACCAGACCCCTTTTATGGTACACACTGCACAGTGCCAAATAAATGGTAAATGGCTACATTTTATATAGCGCCTTTCTACCTGCTTTAGGCACACAAGGCGGCCAGTGTCTCCACCAGGGAGTCACTACACTCAATATTGTAAAAACAGGGAGAATTGGTACAGCCTAAAGTATCACAAAGGCACAAAACATTTAATTATTTCTCACCAGAAGAAAATGATAGAAAACAAACTAATGACTTAGTGACCTTAAGAGTATATCTCATCCCATTGACCCCAGAGAGGAGGAACAAGATGAGAATGACAGTTTGATTAAACAAATGCTAGACAGTGATCACAAAACAAAACTAACGTCATTAACTTCTTTAAACCATCAGAGCATTGAGAAAACTTTAACCAAACACGCTTTGAAACGTCTTTTGTGTAATTTAGCTGGGGAAGGTTCAACAAAGGTTCAAAAACTTTACATGCTCGCCATTGTTGAGAATAAACTTCGACAGGAAGCAATTCTTGACACAGCTGCAGACATCAGCATTATATCAACTACTTGTTTCAGTTAACTGCAGGAAATACTGCAACTGAAAGGAAGAAAAATAAAACTAAATAATAAATAAATAAAATTTGTGCTTCCTTAAAATCCAGCCACATGCAGACATTCAGACTGTCTTCACAAAACCGGCTTTTTTTGCCTTATTATTGGACCAATGACAGTGGTCCATCCATTCTTTGTGAGTCCACTGGATTTACACCACTTCTTTTCGGAAAAAAAAAAACTCCTTACTTGATTTGAGTCTCTCATCGGCTTAAAAGAACTAACACTCTTTGTACACAGGGGCAGGAACCTTTGCATTTCTAGTTTCCGAGAAATTATTGTGAGATTTTTGAGTTTTGCTACAAAGACCTGTCTCAAAACACTGTCATCATAAGCACAAAGTCAGGGCCTGATCTGACTGCGAACACCTCTCGGGGATCCCAAATCAATTCTTGTGCAGAGACACAGCTCCACTGGAGCCAATCTGTCCACAAATGCACTCAAAGAAGACTAGAGGTCTCCATCATGACCCAAGACAAAACAATGAACTTCCACGTTCACTGAAAGCTTTAACTAAACAGACAGTCACTGATGACAACTCATAACAGGCTTCTTCAGAACCCCAGCCGACCCACGCAAATAAATCCTCTCTGTCTTCATCTTCAACGAACTTGGAGCAAACTTAAGTTGACAGATTTTCTGAACCAAGAAAACATTTCAACCAGTGAGTGTGTCACTTCGAGATGTCTGTGCCTCAGCACCCGTCCTTTTGTTTGCATCGGCCTGAGAGCCACCTCAGCTGCAGCATCTTCTCCAGCAGCTTAAAGCCTGAGAGACCAGAATCAAGACAGACAAGCCTTGTCTCATTTGTCTGACCTAAAGCTGGACGCCAGCCTCCAGGACGAAGGACCACATCTTGGCTTGGCAACCCTTTCTCCGGTGTCGTAAGCGCTCCTCACAGCATTGGCTCCAACAACTTATTAAATCCATCATGGCCTTAAATACTTACTTTCAGAATAATTCAGAAAGATTTTGCTTTCCACTGATGCATTTCAACTTTAATTGTATATCAGACTTCCAGTCTTTTCATTTCAATATTACAGTACCCTCTGTTTATTGATTCCCAACAAATAAGACCTCCATAGACCACATCTTGCTTTGGTAATGTGTTTACTTTTAACAGAAAGGGTCATTGTAAACGAAAATAATTCACATCTTTCATATCAAAATTGGTCTTTGTCTTTTTTAAACTAGTGCCCCTAGTAATCTTTAGGCTAATCTACCAAGCTTTTTAAGGAATTAATTATAATATAAATGAATTGATTACTTATACACTGCATTGCCATCCATAATATTTGCTTTTGTAATTCTGCAGTTTGACTGCATCTCTATGATTTTATTCTATAATAGGCTCTGGTTGTGTGTGCTTGTCCTCCTCCTCGTCGCATGTTTGACTTTACACTCTTTGCTCATGTGCTATAGCCTCTGACCTCTGACCTCTGTCCTGCCTGGTGCGCCGGTGTCGGACGATGAGCCCTGAGAGACGAGACAGACACACTATGGACAGATACTCTAGTCTGAGAAGCTGGGCATTATGATAGACAAATAAATTGTATGACGTATGTGTACAGTTAGCAGGACAACTAGTTTGGTAAGACTTTCAGAGGCTGTTAGTGTAGTGTTATAAATACAGTATTCCAAAGAGAATCCAGGATAACAATTGTAGTATGTGTATATTCCAAATAGACGTATTAACACTCCAGGATAACGCACTCAAAGAAATTAATCCTTATTTCTGGCACGCCTATTTCCCCTGTCTGCTCCAATGAGAATTGAGTTTTATTTTTTACAGTTATAATGGTTACATATTGTGCTTATAAGATGATTAACTAACACAACTTTCACATGATAATTCCTTCATTGTGCGCTGTCAACCCAAACCAGAACATGCGATATTTATCCAGCTTCTCATTTCTATCACCACATTAGCTTCTAATTTTTACCTAAGTTCTTCTTATTTCTAACCAGTCTTTGATATCTCCTAAATGGGGTTGATGAGTTGACAAAGGCCTAAAACCGTGTCTAAAATGCCCAGATATTGTCGTTGACTAAAATAAGACAAATTAAAAATTAAAAGAAGGAACTAAAGTCATCAAAACATCCAATGACACAGTTTGAAAGCGCCTCACATGGTTTAAATTTACTGCCAAAGGAACAGCTCTGTGCTTTGTTCATGTGGACTTTGTTTGAATACAAGTATATTAAATATTTTAAAGGTATAGTTGACTAAATTAATGCTATGAGTTTCAGTTTCCTAAAATTACATATAATTTTAGTGGAAGCAATTTTGGAAGCAATTGTCTCTTGACGCCTACAATTACTTTTCATTGACATGTCAGAGAATGTTTAGATCACAAAGACAGAGATGTTGAAGTGTGTTGTTTGAAAACCAAAGTAGTCAAATCCTGGCTCCAAATTGTTATAACAATAATGTAATAAGTCTATTTGTCTGTATATCTAGAGCCTAAATAAATATATCATATAACTGCTGATTGGAACAGTTTATGGCACAGCAGCTGGTCAGCATTAGTCACTTGCTGATTGTTTGCGCCTGTTGTCCAGTGTTATTGGTGACATTTATGATTCCCCATTTTTTACGTCATCACAATCATTTGTATTTCAATCAGGGAGATAGGAGTGGGTTGGATCTCTCAGTTTAAAACTAATAAAATATGATAAAGAGAGACCAGGCTGTACTTATGGCATCTGGTAACTAGGGATGGGACGATAAACAATGTTATCATTAATTTTGATGAAAAGGGGCACAATTAACTGATCGTGGCATTTTTTCATAATCAGGATTATCAAGTAAATGCCAAAGTAACACTGCACCAGAGCACATGGCCATGTAAATAAATTACTTAAATTAATTAACAGCTGCAGCTCATGTCTCTGGGCCTCATTTAGAAAACTACAATAAAGATGTAGTTTAGTTTTAACTCTTACCTCTGTCTGCATTTTGTTCAAGACGAGTCGTTTTCACAATGAAACAGTGCAGTGGCTGGTTACAGACATCTCCATCCTCCATCCTTATATTTTTCAAGCCACAATTATAGACTTCTTTTTCTATTATGCATCAAACGAAACCTGAAATATAATCACATTGGCCCCTAATGTGTAGAGATTTAGTTGAATATATGTAGCAAAGCAAATAAATAATTGTTTATTGTTTATCGTGATTACATTGTTAATCGCAATTATTTTGTCCAAAAGAATAGTGAAATTAAATCATCCCATCCCTACTGGTAACTAGTAAATGTGCGACCAACAACTGGGCAAAATGCGTTAAATAAAACTAGTGTGCTCATCATAAAAATAAAAAAAACAACTATAATATGACTTTATAACATAATCATATTTTATACATGAGTGAAATGTTCTTGAGAACCTTCTTTTAATCTCTCTTCATCACTTAATTCCTTGCTATTGCTCTGTAAATCTTTCTTTTTTCGTGTTTTTGGATATCTTGTTTTAGGGAAAAGGACTTTATTCGTATCGTGCTTTCACATGACACAAGCCACCTAAAGCGCTTCACAGACAAGGGGAGGGGATTTCATTCGCTCTGTAGCAGGTGGTGGTCACCTACATTTGGAGCCAAAGTTTCCCTTGAGGTAGACTGACAGAAGATCTCACATCTAGGCCAATGGACCAACCAGCACCAAACACTCAGTCTCACATGGGCTTCCTGCTGTTTTTTCCAGTGGTCTCCCATCCATGTCCTGACCAGGCCCTTCAGCATAGCAAAGACAGTATGTTTAGTTTTAAAATAGTAAATAATATTAAAGCTATTTATTAGTCTAAAAATTGGTAGGGCTGCTGAGACGTCACGACTTCTTGGTGTTGTCAGGAATCACACCAGAACCAATCAGAAGGACGGACTCTAAATTCAAATGCAGCACCCATTTTCACCTGTAGATAGCGCCACAAAGATGGTTTTCGGCACAACGTTTACATTTAAACGACTATAAATAAACATGTCAAAATAATGACTGGGACATGTAGACAAGGCTATTAGACAACTGTTTATACAGTTTATCAGCAAAAAAGTTGATTTGGGGGTGAGTTGTTGCAAGTACAAGACTGGAAAATGTGAAGTCTGTAGGAGCTATTAAAGTGCAGATATTGTTGCCACAATATGAGAGAAAATGTTTTGGGAATATGGCCTTTGAAATGACAATTTACCATTTAAATCTATGGAGAAACATTGAATTGGTATAATAGTTAAATATATTAGTGTGCAGATTGGCTATTTTTGTTTAGAGTAAGTGAAAGTTTATATGTCAAGAGACCAAACTGACTGCAGTGTTTCCCCTTTAGCCCAGTTGTGTAGTAAATATATTTTTACTGTCCAGCTCTGTTTTACGGCAATTACAATAAAGGTGCAACATTGACAATATTGTAAATTCTCCTGTCTGTCCTTTCCTTTTGTACATTGTTGGCCCATTTGCTGCATGATGTAATCCCTGACACCCACAGTCCCTGTCCTCCCTGAGACACCGTTGCCCGGGTGACACTCTGTGGTGTGTGGGAGGACTCGCGGGACCACGGGATTCCTGAATGAGCAGACGGGGAGGCAGGGCATTAGCTCGGCACACGCTCCACTCCCAGCTACAAGTGTTTATGATCAACACGCCGGCATTCCTTTGGGACACATGCCACGCCCGTCCCGCTCTGAGCTGAGGGGCTGCTGCTCTCCAAGGAAGCCTCAGTGGTTTTGGGTTGAGCGCTCACTGCAAAAAGTAGCCTAATCTAAAAACATAGATATGAAGTAAGTATTCATTCATTCTTATTGCTCTTAAAATTAAATTATATGTCTCATTTTGGTGACGGAAGTAAAAATCCCATTGATCTTCTTCTGAGACTATTCAAATTAAAATTTAGAGTTGAAAAAAAAAACAATGGCAGCTAACCAGCGCGTTCACTCATGAACATAAAACCAACAATTCTAAAATGAAGATTTGTAAACAATTTTAAAAAACAAAAACTTATAAATGCATTTTGCCGTATTTTAAGATATTTTACATTTACTTTCTTTTAAAAAAATCTGCGCTATTGTTTGTAGTTAGCACAAAGCTGATTAGCCTCCATTGGGCATTTAAATTCTTAAAATGTTTAAATTCCACAAGGTTTATGGAGAAAATAAATAGGATTCTGACTTTTGGCACCGGGCAAAAGCAGGACTATTGAGCTCTAATGGAGCAGTCGCTGGATCCTGAATGGTGAATAGTCATAGAAATCATACAAGCATTGTTCGATCCTGACGTATGTGTACAGTTAGCAAAACGGTTAGTCAGTTAAGGTTTTCAGAGGCTGTTAGCCTGCTGAATGTAATTTCCTTATAGCTGTTAGCATTAACCTTCAAACATCACATATAATGTACAGACCAGATGTTTTCAGCTGTTGTCAATCCATTGACCACATTCAGATCATATCAAAGTCTCGTTAGAAATCATTAATGAATATACAAAGCCCTTGAGATTGTACTTTAGATAAAAAAACTATAGTGTTGAAAAGTGACGTCGCCCGGTATGGCGCAGCCGGGGCCCCACCCTGGAGCCAGGCCTGGGGTTGGGGCTCGACAGCGAGCGTC